>BQNB010035637.1:0-50720 GCA_026074375.1 Tanacetum coccineum
CTTATAAAAGTACAAACTCCAAGGGTATATTTTGCCATTTTTATTCTAAAGGGTCTAAAATGTAACATTTTGAAAAAGTATAGAAACATGTTCAAAACCTTATTAGACATAACTTTAATTAACGCTTGACGTGCTTAACATTTCCAGATATTGATCAAAATGCTTAAAACCGATTATGTTATAACTATTATATAATTCATTATCAATGTGCTTTTAAAAATCTTATCCCGAATCTATATCGTACCACAATAATCGGGAGCTTCATATTAAGAGGTTCCATCTTGGTATTACATTCTAACTGAGTTGTTGGTTGATACAATATTTCCATAATATTTCAATCAAAGTGATAATACATTATAACATAAAACATATCCAATCAAACTAAGACTTGACATATTACCCCAGGTTGCGTGTGATGAAGCCGTTACTTTCATTTCATATACCTTTGCCATCAATCAGATTTCCCTGTACTATATTGTTAAGGTGAGTTCATAGCCTCACTGCTTTAATTCCATATACCTTTTCTTATCAATCAAATTTCCCTATCCTGTTAAGGTGAGTTCATAGCCTCGCATTTCAATATTTCAAATGTTTTATAAATCCGCGAGGGGGATACATGCTATAAACCATGAATGCAATTATTTCTGTATGTTGTCCTGTCTTATTATTGCATAAGTAACTATTTTGCCTTTAAGTCCCCAATATCATGAACCGTTAATTACGCTAATGAAAAGTGAGCACGAATGTATGTGAATAGATCTATTGGATTGGCCTCCCCGTTGGTGTACCCAGTCATATCGGTAACCAATTGCACACCATTAGAATATAACTGCGGGTGTTTTGGAAAAGGCACCTGTTTGAGCATATAACGTTGGTGAGTTATATGCATCCCAAGGCTTTCCTATTCATGAGCTCGATGGCAATAATAATTGTTTACAAATAACGGGTGTATAACAACGTAACCCAATATCGAATTTGCATTCAAATTATTTAACTTAAACCTATGAATATCACTCAACCTTTGTGTTGACTTTTTTTAGCATGTTTTATCTCAAGTAATTAAGCAACTTATGGCACGTAGTGGCGAGGACTTGAAGATGGCAAAACTGTTATCATTCAAACTTTGTGTTTTAGATTTTGGGACCTTTCGTTTGTAAAAACTCTGATGAAATAATGAATGAGAACTAAATTTTCAAAAACGACTCTTTTTATTCGTTTTCTATGATTATGACTATTGTACTTTGAAGTAATACTCCAGATTAGCTTCCACTGCTATATGTAAAAATGGGGGTGTTACAGATTTGGTATCAAGAGCCACGTTATAGAGAATAAGGTTGAAACCTTAACTATAACTACTTTTCTTTTTCCATCCAAGAAAGTCCTCCGTGCTGCTATATCTTTTGAAATGGTATTTAAAGATACAAAACTATTATATTACTAAATAAATAACTTATGTTATTTACCGCTGGGTTATTAAACAGAACGATGTCTTCTCCCAACCATCCTACTTTGTTAGATATTAGAAAAAGACTCGGTCACCCCGTGTATTTTACTGTTTATTATAGCTCGTAGTTTAATAGTTAATAGTACATTTTTCGGTTTTAAGTCGGGTACGAAAACCCGGTATATTGTAAGTACTATATAAGCCTCTTCCAACTTTAGAAGAGGGAAGCTAGTCATTTATTCCTTTCATACAAAAACACATTTTCTCTCTCTAGAAAAACTCTCTCATGTGTTTCTCTCTTTAGAAACTAGCCAAGTCCAAGAATCGACCCCGTGTTATGATATATGATATACCACAATTGGTATCAGAGCTTATGGGATGATTAGATAGTGTGTATGTGCGTTTTCTTGCTTGTTTTAGATCGAAAATTATACATTGAAGGCTCCTAGCTCATTTTTGAAGTTCTCTGAATTTTTGATGTTTATATTGATAAAGTTTGGGTGTTTCTAGTTGCTATTGCCTTATGGTACTATGTTAGGCAAAAGAAATCAAGCAAAATCATTCAAAAGGGTGATTTATAAGTGATTTTGTATGACAAAAGTCGTTGTTCTTCGTGGAGGGATTGCCAAAATTCTTCACGCGTTTGCTTAAATATAAGATTTATTAAGTAGGTTTACTCAACCAACCCTCTGGCACACGGCGGTGTCTTAGTTGGAGATGCCTCGAGAGGCGAGTTGCTTTATACTAAGCAGCGAGTTGCTTACCAGCGGTTTGAACAAGTGGCGAGTTGCTAAAAGGCGAGTTGCTTTATACTAAGCAGCGAGTTGCTTACCAGCGGTTTGCTTAACAGCGGTTTGAACAGGTTATCAGCGGTTTGAATATTTTAATAGCAAATATCTAAAGGAAACTCTGGCGGTTTGATTAAAATATAGACGGCGGTTTGTATTCTTTCTTCGCGGCGGGTTGCTTGGCAGCGAGTTGTGTTCGGCGAGTTGCCTAAAATTCCATCACGAGTTGCCTTATTCTTGCAGCGGTTTGGTAGCCTCTGGCGGCGAGTTGAGCTTCTGTCTTAGAAATTTGAAATATTTCAAACTTGGGACTTAATATCACAAAAACAAGAAACGAATACGTTAACCTCACCACTTTTAACGTACCCTCACTAATCATTGATCGATCAAAACATATCATATCATAATAAAACAAGATGTCTAGTATGTCAGAAGACATTCAGTGTGCCGGTTCTGATACACGCCCACCAATGCTTGATAGAACAGACTTTGAGTCTTGGCAACAACGTATACGTCTGTACTGTCTAGGAAAGGATAATGGAGAGAACATTATGAAGTCCATTAATGAAGGAACATTTCATTTGGGAACGGTCTTAGATGTTAATTGGCTGAGAGGAAACAGAAAGGTGCATGTTGCACAAGGTCCAGTACGTGCTAGAGTCCTTAACGACCTTTCAGCTGAAGAAAAGGAAAGATATAAAGCTGACATTCGTGCAACCAATATCCTACTTCAAGGTATACCAAAGGACATCTACTCACTCATCAACCACTATACTGACGCCAAAGACATTTGGGAAAACGTGAAGATGATTCTGGAAGGTTCTGAGTTAACAAAGGATGACCGAGAATCTCAATTATACGATGAATTTGAACACTTCCGTCAAAACAAAGGAGAAACCATTCAAGGATACTATGTTAGGTTTACAAAGCTCATTAATGACATGAGAAACATCAAGATGACCATGCCCAGGATGCAGCTTAACTCAAAGTTTGTGAACAACATGTTACCTGAGTGGAGTAGATTCATAACTGAAGTCAAACTTAATAGAGGTTTGAAGGAGTCTAATTTTGATCAGCTTTATGCCTATTTGAAGCAACATGAGGTGCATGCCAATGAAAACAGAACAATGATGGAAAGGTTCCTTCAACCAACTAATGATCCTTTGGCACTAGTGTCGAATGCCTCAGTTCAGCAGTATCCAACACAATCATCCAAGTCTCCACAACCCTCAAATGAACCATCTCCTGCTGACAACTTTCAACTGGACTCAGGAAGTTCTTCAACTGAAAACTTGATTGAAAGTTTATCCAACTCACTTGCCCTCCTCACTCAATCATACAAATCACATCTTCCTCAAACAAACAATCAACTTAGAGCGTCATCTAATGCAAGGAACAAAGCTACGGTTCAAGACGGCAGAGTTGTTGTTCAAGATGTCCGTGGAAGATACAATGCGAACAATCAAGGAAAACCATTTCAGAGAAACAATGCAAGAGGAAATGTTGTAGCTGGGAATGTAGGAGGTCAGAACAGAGGAGGCATTATTAATCCTGGACCAGCCAAACCCATTAAGTGCTACAACTGTAACGGACTAGGGCACATAGCACGAGAATGTCCAAGGCCAAAACGACTTCAAGATTCAGACTACTTCAAGGACAAGATGCTACTAATGCAAGCCCAGGAGAATGGTGTAGTACTGGACGAAGAACAGTCGTTGTTTCTTGCAGGAGAACATATTATCAACTTTGATGAGATGGGGATAATTCACCCGAGAAGGATTCCACTCAATTATGGACCATATCTTTGAAGCTGATGAACTGGTGATGCATTCGACTCGTGTTTGACGAGGTTCCCACCACACAGACCATGATCATGAGAAAATCTCACCTCGGAAGATCGAATCTACGATGAAGCCGGACATCATATAAACTCAAATACTCCGTCTGAGGTACAAGACAGGATCCTTTGTAAAATCAGATTAGAAGAGTATCATGAAGTACATGAGAATGCAAACCGATGAACAACACAACTACGGATGTGGACTCGATGCTGACTATATGAGTAATAGTAATATTATCCGTATGATCAGTATGTGGAAGACAACGAAGATCATGTTGTTCAAAGAAATGTATCTCTTGCAAATGATGCATATGATTTCAATCTCGATGAAATGCATTAAAAAAGAAACAAAAAAAAAAAAAAAGATAAAAAAAGAAAAAAAAGAAATAAAAAAAAAAAAAAAAATAAAAAAAAATAAAAGAAAAAAAAAAAAATAAGAATAAAAAAAAAAAAAAAAAAATGAAAAAAAAAAAAAGCAGAAAGAAAAAAAAAGAAGTAAAGAAAAAAAAAAAAAGAAAAAAAAAAAAATAAAGAAAGAAAAAAAAAAAAAAAAAAATAAAAAAAAAAAAAAAAAAAAAAAAAAAAAAAAATAAAAAAATAAAAAAAATAAAAAAATCAAAAAAAAAAAAGAAATGAACATGGAGTACAAAGTAGATTAGCAAATAAACCATACATGATAATTAATGATTTAGTGACCTCTAAACTTGCGAGATATAAGGAACTGGTCGGGGAATATGAAAAACGGGCAAAGTTTGAATTAACTGATAGAGAACGAAAAATTGATGAACAAATGAGAATAATTATCTCAGACCGAAATAGAAAGGAAACTTCTTTAAAATCAGAACTTCATTCAGCACAAATACTACTTAGTTCTACCGTTGGCCATTATAAGTCAAAGACAGAAGAAGTAATCATTTTGAAAAAGGATTTTAAACAAAAAGAAGACAAATTCCTTGAAGAGTTTTTTTAGATTATAAATAAGCTAAAAGATAAGATTTGAAGATAGATTATACAAACCGGATCAGTCAGATTCAAACGTTCACATTGTATGTAAACCAAAATTGTTTTATGATGAAAAGAACAAGGTAGCAATAGGCTACAAAAATCCCTTATGTCTCACTCGTGCAAAGCAAGCTCAGTCTGCTCTGTATAATGGTCATGTACTTGTCACTACCAATCATACACCCACTGTTATACATGACTCAGAGGATACGCGTGAAATAGCTGAGATAACTAGGAAAAGAATGTTGTTGAAAATGCAAAGCCCTCTATGTGTGGAAAATAAAGTTAGGATTGCCCCCCCCCCCCGATTACTCAAAAGAGAACCTTCTTGCAACCTTTGCTCCCCAAAGAAATCTGACCCCAGAACAGATATTTTGGTCCATAGATGACAATAACAGGAAAAAGGCTGAGACCTCAGTTCTAAAACCAATTTCAGCATTGACAGTGTATCCACCCAATACTCCTGTCAAGCTTGTCCCTAGAATTCTTCCAACTAAAAGTCAAGTGAAGATTAATCTTTATGTACTCATCAACACATTTACAGAATTTGAATAAAACTCTGCAAACTAGAATCACCCAAAGATCAGAAAAAAGGCAAAAAAAACAGGTGTTACAGAGGGGGAAAGAGGTTTTGAGCAAACAAAAAGATGTTACCTCACTGAAGTTATTCCATTTTTCAAAACTCTTAAAGAACACTTTGTTGGAGTTCAAACAACCCTCTTTAAAGAAGTTAAAGAAATGGAAGAAATTTTTGATCAAATGAATAACGAAGTGGACAAGAATACTGTAGACAAGCAATGTGCTGAAATTGTAAAGAAAAACCTTCTCATTGAAAATGAGAATCTGATTGCTAATTGTTTGTCGACTCAACTGCTGTATGATGTGCAAAAAAAGTCAGCAAGTGTCAAAGATCTTGAAGCTGAGATGTCTAAAGTTCATAATGAGTCAAAACATATTTCAAAACTTGAAAGGGAAAACATAAATTTGCAATTAAAGTATCAACATCTTCAAGAAAGTTTTGATAATAACAAATCACAAACATCACAGGAAGCTCCTGATTTTAACTCATTCTTTAAGATCAAGAATCTGGAACATCAGATTCAAGAAAAGGACAACGTGATTAGAGACTTGAAAGTTCTAGTCTCTAATGTGAATGACAGAAGTTGTGAGCCTTATAATGCTAACGATGTCACTGCTCTTATTGAACAAAATGAATGCGTTAGAGTAGAACTAGAAGAGGTGAAGCAGCATTACAAGGAATTGTTTGAGTCTATTCAGATCACGCGTGCTTCCACTAATGAAAAGACATCTTCCTTGTTAACACAGATTGAGGATCTAAAGGCTCAATTAGAAGGCAATTTGAAAGTTGCCGCTAGAAGTTCTGTCAAAACAAAAGTTCTTGCTCCTGGTATGTATGCCATAGATGTAGAACCAATCCCTCCTCGCCTTAAGAACAATAGGAATGCTCATTTAACCTATATCAACCATCTTAAGGAGAGTGTAGAAACAGTTAGGGAGATTGTAGAGGAAGCTAGAGTAGTTAAACCACTGGATAATGTACTTAACTATGCTTGTCAATACACTAAGCTTTCTCAGGAATTGGTAGAATATGTTATTGGCACTTGCCCAAAAGAATTCACCGAAAGAGATAGCAAGGCTCCTTCTATCCCTTTAACTAGGAAAAAGCAAGTTACTTTTACTGATACATGCAGTACATCTACTAATAACACACAGAAACATGGAGTGCACCAGAAAACTCAACCGTCTAATGTCCAGGTGATTCCTTCTACAGGAGTAAGCAGTTCCACTCGTGCAAGCGGATCAAAGCCTAGAAGCAATACAAAGCACAATAGGATCCTGCCAGCTAAGAGTGTGAATAACAAGAAAGTAGAAGACCATCCTAGAACAAATAAGTCTGTTTGGACAAAAGTGAATCGAGTTGATTCTAGCATTAGCTCTAAGCATGTTGTAATTAATTCGAATTCTGAATCTGTGTGCAAAACGTGTAACAAATGTTTGAATTCTGCAAATCATGAAATGTGTGTTGTTAATATTTTGAGCTCTGTGAATGCTACCCCCACTGTTAAAATTGTCTTGAATAAAGGGAAGCAGATCTGGAAACCAAAAGGCAAACTGTCTGATAACAGTTTAAACAAGACCAAGCAGATCTGGAAACCAAAAGGCAAACTATCTGATAACAGTTTGAACAAGACCAAGCAGGTTTGGAAAGCAACGGGAAAACTCTTTGCTAATGTTGGTTATCAATGGAGATCCACAGGAAAGAAAGTCGCCTTAGGAAAACTTAATTGTGGTTATCAATGGAGACCCACAGGAAAGAAATTTGCCTTAGGCGAACTGTGCCCTTTAACTAAGCTTTCTGTGCAATGTTCTATCATAACAGCTAACCAACAGGACCCCAACACAAATTGGGGATCCGAAGTTTCAAACCCTCCAAATTCGACTGTTTTCAAATGCAGGTGGTACAGATCATCCTTCGGTATCTGGACTCAAGCTGTTCAAAACTCGATTTAGAGGAAGAAATGAATGGCTCCTGTACGCATCAGTTCAGGACCCGAGCCTATAATGATGTTTGGACAAAACAGTTCAAGCCTCGTTCTTCATCAAATGATGTTTGGACAAAACAGTTCAAGCCTCGTTCTTCATCAAATGATGTCTGCTCAAATCAGTTCAGGCCTTGCTCCTCAATGTCTTAAGATGTTTGATCACAGCAGTTCAAGCCTCGGTCTTCATTGTCAAAAGACGTTTAAACAAATCAGTTCAAACCTCGTTTCTCAAATGTCACAAAGGCGTCTGCTGGCATCTCTTCAGGCCCCGTTCCTTAAAGAGAAGAAAGGTGTACGCTTCAGTGCGCTTTATCTTCAACAGAAGAGAAATCTTCTTGTTCTTGATCATTCTCATCAACAAGTTTCATATTTTTCCATGCTCGTTCAGTCGTTAAGTGGATCAACGTAGATCAGCTGGTATTCTAATTCACTAGATCAAAAATGGCAATCGCATATGCAATTTTTGAAGGGGAGAATAGTGAATCTAATGTGATCAACACGGTTAAACTTGGTCTCTCAATGTGTATGAAATGATCGAATGTGAAAGAGATGTGAAAAAGAAGAGATGAACAGATCCTTCATTGCTCGGAGTGGTTACAGATTGGAAAGGGAAACCTTCTCTTGGATCTACAGAAGTTGCAAAAGAACCCTATCTTTCGCATTTCAGTTGATATTCATCAGAACACAAAGTATGTTAGGGCAGTCACTACATCAGCAAATGTCCCTTCTATCTATATTCAGCTATTCTGGAATGCTCTGACTCATGATGCAAAGACTGGGGTTTATAGCTTTCAAGTCAATGAACACTGGCTTAATCTGAGTGCTGATCTTCTTCGGAAGGCCTTAAATGTCACTCCTGCAGAGTAAGCTCACCCATTCGAGTCACCTCCAGCTGGTAACACGGACATAACATTCACAAGGAGAAGAGTTCCTTCAAACTGGTTGATGAAGATGAAGTTCAACCGGCTCCTGAACCTCATATGGATGATTATGAGTACAATCTATAACAAGGTACTCAAATGAGCTTGAAAGTCTCTCAGGCATATGGTCAAGCACATGTTAACAGAGTGGCTATTCGTGAACATGCTCTATAGACCACCAGATAACTCCTAGTAGTTGAAGTTAAGGGGAAAGGCAGTGCTACAGATGTACAAGCTGCAAAGTCACTTCTGGAACTGCATAAGGGGGGGGATTACCCGGGTGTGTGGGGGGGGGGGCTAGGAGGGGGAGGGGGGAGGGCGGGGGGGGGGAGCCTGGACTGGGCTTAAAGACAAACCGGCATTGGGTTGGGTGGTGGGGCGTGGTCTATTATAGGATTATGAGTGGTCGAAGGAGTTGGTGAATTGGAGTGGGATCTGGTGGAGTGAGTTTGTTTTCGCGTTGGGAGTATCTTGGGCGGGGAGAGTCCGGTTCACTTTGGGCATTTGGCTCTATTGGTGGGTCTAAAGCAGCCGGTTGCTTTGTTTTCCCAGTTCGGCGTGGGTTTTGGGGGTTGGTGGGTTCTTCATAGGTGGCGGGAACAGGTGGTGGAGTTCCTCCTGCGGGCGGGCTGTCCAGTGGGGTAGAGTGGTGTGTTTGTTAATTGGGTGGGATGGTTAGCGAGTTTAAAGAGGGAAAACATCAGGTCTGGGAGGGATGGGTGGGGGTTGGGGGTTAGCGGTGTTATAGGCTTGGAGTCGTACTGGGGGGGGGGGATGGGGGGTGTACGAGGTGGGGGGTGGGGAGTTGCGAGGTGTAGGGGTGGGATGGTGGCGGGGGGTGGGTGGCGGGTGGGTGGGTTTTGTGGTGTTTTGGGAGGTTTTGTCGGCTCGCAGGGGTATGGTGGGTGGGTGTAGGGGGGTGCTCCGGGCAAAGGTCGAATTCTAGGGGCACTCGGGGTAACTGCCAAATCGGTTTCTGGTGTTGCTAAGGTTGTGTGGTCTAGTGTTTCGCTATTCAGCGTTGGTTTCTGGTTGTTAGGTTTGTCGAGGTTTCGGGCCGGGTTGAGTTATCTAAATTAGGTTGGGGTTTTACAGGGTGTGTGGTGGAGGAGGGGGGGTGGGGTTTGGCGGAACGTAGAGGGAGGGGGGAGGGTTGTGGCATAGTAAGATATGGGTTAGCTGTAGGTGGGTGTCTAATTCGAACCCCCCGAGAAGGAACGATTCCCAATATAAGCATGCTAAGGATTTGAAGAGCGAGTGAACGATGGACAAAACACCGAGCACGAGAGCCTTCAAAATCCGGGCAATCCTAGACAAACATCACAAAACACAAAACATGAAACACGAAAAAGAGGCGCGCATCCTCACATCACACTTATTCATAAATATTAATATACTACTACTAAGGATAAGCATGGGTTGCCACCCACGAAGCGCTTATTTTTGTTCACCGAGTCTTGAGCCTAACTCGATCCCCTATACTTGAGCTTGGGCAAAGGGGATAGAAATGGAGATATGGGACATCCAAGTGAGGAATGTCCCCTCCAGAAATCATCATCGGGTTCTTAGAAAAATCAGAAATGATTTTGTCCCAATGAGATACGAGAGGATAAGAAAGAATACCAGGTTTGAACACTTTGTCCTCGTTTTCGGACGAAAATAGAAGCAAAGTGTCAAACACTAGAGAAAGAGGATCACGGATGAATGAGATAGAAAATTCATCCCGTGATAAAAGTCTCTCGGATTGGACTTCAATGAATATCCCCGGATCGCCAGCGTGGATTAAGAAGTGTCATAGGTGTCAGATTTTAGGTTTCTAGAAGCATGGGTGTGAGTGAGATCATAGGAGTGGTTTTAACACTGTGAAAGTGTTCGTTAAAAGTGAGGGAGGGAAAGGGTAAAGAAGATAAACAGTAATTTGACTATTTTATAACATGGGGTGTTGGGCTTGGTCTCGTTTAGTTTGGGCTTTTTAGATTATTTGGGCTTTTAAAAGGGGTTTTAAGGCTTATTGATTATATAGTTTAGGATTTGGGCTGACCCGGCCCATTAAGTGAGACCGGGTTGGTCCGTAAAAGACGGGTACGCCTTCGACATTGACTTTTTCATACTCTTTCCGTTCTCATGCCCGGTTTTGTCCGGTTTTTGCTTTGATTTTGTCCATTTTGATAAATATCCGTACCTGCAAGACACAAATCACAAAACAAACGTATACAATGCATTTTTATCATGTTTTTGGTCATTTTTGGTCTTTTTAGCTTGTTTAATAAGGTAAAAGGTATGTGTAAAATAACACATACCAAGGCAATGGTTCAATGTCACTAATAATGGTTTCATTTACACACATTTGTTCAATATAAGATGTATTAAGAGCTTCATTTCCTAAGGAAGAGGATTTAACACTTTGGCGAACTAGACTTAATATTTTACTAGTGTTCCAATTTGGAATTTTGCTAGGGAGACTTCTACCTTATACACACTCGAAGGTAGATCTTACCCTTTTCATAACCATTGATTGCCTTGACAAATTCTATTTCCTTTGAGCTCTTTTTGTTATTTCTTAAGGGTTGGTCTCCTAACACTTAGGAAAATCAAACAAGGATTTGTTCACTAATACACTTGCCAACATTCACAAAATTAGCACGCTAGGTTTTAGTGATTTTCTTTAACTCAAGTAGTTCTTCTCTAAGTTCTTGGGGTTCTAATACTAATTTGCTCTTTTTAAGTTGAAGTGTTTGGGAGTGTACTTTGACATGTTATAAACTCAGCACTATAGACCTACAGTTACTCAAATCATGTTGTCGAGAGGTGAAGTTGGTGAACAAGTTATTTCTCTGTTCTTTCGCATAGTGTAGAACAATAAGAGTGTAGTCAAGAAAATGTTTCTATTAGCTTTATCTTCCATTTTTAAGACGTTGTGTACCTTTCTCATGGTGACGTTAATCCACTAGCTGATCTAGTATCAATTTTTCCCACTAAAGGTTCATCTTTAGCTAGTTCCATGAATGTGTTCATGGAGATTAGTTCATCATCTTCTGAGGAGATTTCTTCTTCATCCCAATAATAAGTTTTGGAAACCAACCCTTTTCTTTGTTTTTGGTGTTCCCTTAAGAGGACGATTTTTGTGTAAACAAAGCTAATTTTGCCTTTTTCCCGTAATCCTTTTGAGAATTTTCAGGGGGCTCTAAAAGGTTCTTTTGGTGAGTGTGAGGAAGTCCTTGTTTGAGTTCTGGGTTTTGGGTGAAATCTTGTAGCTGATGGATATGAATGGGTGGCTTTGTTATCAGGACATTCCTTTTGGAAGTGTCATTTCTCTTCATAGCTGATACAAGTTTCATTTGACTTGTCATTGGGTATTCTAACAGTTCCAACTATCCCTAATATTTTGAAGAGCCTCTTCTGCCTTTCCAAAAGGGCATTATCATTGAACTCAACTGCTAGATCAAATAGATATTGTTGACTACTTCTAATGTCTTTTTCCACATCAGAGTCACCATCAAAATTATGCACAATAGAGTTAGAGTACAAGGTGACATACCAGTTTGAAAATTAATTCTTGTTTATTTAGGTTTATAGATTTGAGAAATGAGATCCTTCTCATAGTTATATTTACCAAACAAGGTAGCTAAAGTATCATAATTTATGGAGTTATTTTCTCTTCAAGCCTGATTGAGACTTAGTTATTTTCTTAACTTTTTCTAAGTTGTACTTTCTTGAAATTGTCCCACCTAAATATCTTAGAGATAGTTTGAGTTAAACTCTGTTCGGTTGGTCAGAGAGAGATCATTAAACATTGTCGATCCGTGACGACCCTTTTGTCTTCAGCTTATGGTTCATATACTTGCTAGACTAATACCGCATTAGCTCAGAGGTTTATGTTTATAAGTTTTTTTTTATTTTTTGAAGCTGTCTCATATTTAAAACTTGATGAAGTTGCTCAATCTCAGTGAGCCTTTCATACTTAGTTTATTTTATGTTTAAATCTTGTTAAAGACCATTAGGCAATGAATTGATAAGTATCTAATGAGTTTGTGTTGGAAACCCTATTTTCAAGCTCTTATTTTTGCAACTTTAGCCGCGGCTTATATAGGTGAATCCATGGAAGGCCACCATTGACTAGGTTTCTAAATAGTCTTTTTTAGTTTAATCTAAGACAATGTGTGCATGGCTAAAAAAATTGACTTAGGGAATAAAAATATACAATCAACTACACTATATACGATCTCGAGTAGTAGAAAAAAAAGATTACAATAAAGATTACAATATTGATATTAGAGTAGAAAAAAGGAAAGAGATCTCAAAGAAGATCTTTTTCCTAAAATTCCCGTTTGTTCCATTTATACCATAATTAAACCTTCCCCTCAATGAATATTCAATTTAGATGGGTCATCCAATCCGAATATTAACTATTTGGACTCCTAATTTGACTAAGAAGTCTTGCGATATTACGACGTGTTATTAAATAAAAAGGATGTTATATCAAACGATTCGCCTTTTGAGTTGATTTTATTTAACGATTGACCAAACAAAAATATTAATAAATAATAAATTGTATGAACTTAGATCAATCAAATTAATGTCTATGTAACGATTCGGCCCAATCAATTTATCCATTGAATTAATCTTATACAATTTAGCTTGCAAGGATAATGGATAAACAATGTGGAAGGGAAAGTGAAATTTATAACAAAGGGGATTCATAAAATGGTTCGTGAGGGAAGGGTCGAACTAGGCATATGGTATTAATGAGCTGATAAGTTTAACTCTTGTCAAGGGTTTTAGACTCCATCCTTATAAATCCGACTGAATTCAAGATGAAGAAAGAAGTGGGTTTACATTGTGGAATGCAAGACATGTAAATGAGATATTAGATATTGACAGTTATATACGAGTAAAGATATATCCGTAAATTCCCTATTTGAATAGTAATTGAGGGCATATTTAAATGGACATGTGCAACGTTCTTAAGGACAGTATTGTTCGGTTCATAGAATGGTTTGTATGTATTATGTCATATAACAACGATGCAAATGCCATATATTGTTTAACTTTGTATAGTGTTTTAAAGGTACACTTCACAATTTACACCTACGTATAATTGGCCGGCAAAAGATACCCTCCTAAATTTTCCTACAAAGGTAACGTAAGATTGTGATAGTGAGTACATTCGCCGTTTTTAATCTAAAATTAAGGGGACAGTACACAACATGTCACTATAACTTATATCTTATTAAGGTCATTAGTTTAAAGCAAAAAACTCCTATGAAAAGGGCAATACGACTTTTGTTTTTTTTGGTAAAGGGTTTCTCCGGTAAATGTATTACTCCAAAAAAGCGATTTAGTACAAAGGATGTGGGTGAGTCTCACATCTCAGCCCGTTACATAGGCAAAAAAGTGAACATAACAAGCACAACTACTCAATAGGAGGATACTACTAAGACTAGATTACAATTGACTCAACAAACATCAACAAATTTATTTCTTCTTCTTGCCACGGACCGTGATATCAAGATCATCACAAATAGACTGCAGGTGCTCGGACAAATCATGATTCTCGTATATATCTTCATCATACGGGTCATAATCATCATTATCCGGATAAAGAATCTTATTGTTTTTCAACAAGCTATATACCAAAGTCTTTATCACTTCATCTTACCACACTTGAAAGTCCTTAGTATAGTATTTCATCAAATACCACGATCCACTTCACTAACACTTTCACAATACCCGAAGGAACAAGCAGTTTTCCCATCATTATCCAACAGCCTAAGTTTTCCTTTACAAATTTGTCATTCTATTTTATCAATTTTCTTACCAATAAGAGTATTACTAGCAAACTCCCCATCATTATCGATATTCATAAAAGATGATCCACTTGAAGTAGCCTCATTATTTACCAAATTAGTGGTCCCTCCATTGGTACCAAACTTCACATCAAGATTTATTTTTTTTTAATCGAACCGAATTAAGAACATCAAAAACCTTTGAGATTGCTAACCTCAATAGTAGGTTCCACACCTTTCTTCTTATTACCATTAGAACTAGCATTAGGCTTTTTGGTAACAGGTCAATATTCTTTTTGAGGTTTAAAACCCATTTTTGGACCAACCGGAATACCTCGAGAGGTTTGACTAGGCTTCTTCACATTCTTCTTCTCACTAGCACCTGTATTCTTCGGACATTCCTCATGAATGTGTCCAAAAATCTTACAAGACGAACACCTAGGAGGTTTCCACTCATACTCAACACGGACATTACATATGTAAGGGCCCTCCTTAGTAATTTTAGGCATAGCCACGACAATGTTATCTTTCAACTCCACATCAGCTCGAAGCTCAATCATAACTCTAGCATAACTTGACCTACCCCAAGATTGCATGCACATATCAGATGAAAAGAAGTCAGCCATGATAGGAGTACCCAGTTAGTACAATGCACTTAAGCCATCCTAAGCCGAATGCCGTCACAGGTAGACAGCCATAGGAGTTTAACAAACTGGAACATTACTAACATCTTCCTTCAATAGGTTCTCATCTGGATGCCATTTCTTCAAGATAAGCGGGTTATTCCAGATAAACCATGGACCATTCTCAAGCATAGCATCTAATCCGTCTAAGGAGCAAAATTAAAAGAAGAATAATCCAGTAGACGAGCTGAACATTGAGCGAACAAGCCCATATTTAACCCAAGTGTTCCTAACATAGTTAGCAACAACAGGATATGCCACCTTCTTCCCCAAGAAAAAAACCATAAGCTGTATTAGCCAAGCGTTCACTAATAGCACGAATAGAATCCACCAGAACAACCACGTCAATCCCATTACCCCCGGGTGTAAACAAAGTACGAACATTTACTCTTCCCACTTTTGTTTTTACACTAGTTTTTTTTATATTAGCAAATGAAGACTTACAGGAGCATTACCAGCCATAGCAGGTAATGCGTCGTAAAGATATGAGTGGAAAAGATCCCATAACAGTAGTTTTTATGTCCAAAGAGTATTGCTTTCCCATCTCAACCGTCATGTCAACCACAGATGGTGTGACACCCTCCTTAACGGCAAATGCAAACACCAACTAGAGTACCTTCAATATAGTTATCATCTGAATCCGTATACACACCAATACCTAAGGAGGTATTCTGCTTATTCCTAAGATCTTCTCCTTGACTCCCCTCATCACCCCACTCCCTTTTTGACGTAAACAGTGGTATCAGAGCGAAGGAATCAAACAACATACCAATTCATGTTCAATCATCACTCAAGAATCTGCTATGAATGTCGATGAGAAAGAAAGATAAGAGAGACGGTTACCACTGGTGGTTAACAAAGAAGAAGAAAAAAAAAGGCAGATTCAAGAGAGAAGAACAGAAAGAAAGAAGAAGAAGAAAACATGGTTGCGGTTTTGTTACAAAAGAAAGAAAAACACAGTTTGTGTTCATAAGAAATCGAGAAGAAAAGAGAATAAAACCAACCTTGAAACCCCGGTTCATGATGAACCTACGACCATGATGGTTGACAAAGGCAATGATGCCAAAGATGAAGATGTATGAGTATAATGGGGACAAGGCTATGATGTTGTGGTGATGGTACTGTGATGATGATCAGGAGGTGATAAAACCTTTGCAACAAACCAACAAAAGCCATGAAGATTCAAGTGGTGATGGCGGCACTAACCCTGCTGGAATTTGGTTCAATTAGAAGCCGAAAAGTCATCAACACCAAGGATCAAGAGCAAGAAGAAATCAAGGAACAAGAAGATTGAATTAAACAAAGATTTATAGATTAGGGGGAATATGTTGGAAGGATTAATCCATAAATATTTGTTCAATGGGTTAAGTTAGATTAGTATGATTAAAGTCCAATTAAAAAGCCTTTTTAGGTTGGGCCGAAATAAAGCACTGCACAGCAAAAGAGAAGCACGGCACAACAAATAAAGAAAAGGCAGTTTGTTTGGCAGTTAAAAAGTTAAGAGTCGTGATGTTTCATAGAAACCTGTTGGTATGAAGAGATGTGAAGCAACATGTCTCTTCATGGTGTCTTTTAGATAAGTATAAATATATGTATTGCTGTAACAGAATTTTGTAACCCACATTATTCAATATATATATATATATATATTTCTGTGTTATCAGAATGGGTTCACAACCCCCTCTCCAATCTTCCTTGTTGTCTTCCTATTAATTCTTGTATGATTGTCATGATGCTTGTTTGATTATTTCGATCCTGGAAATAAGAATTCAAAACCTGTAAACAGTGGTATCAGAGCGAAGGAATCAAACAACATACCAATTCATGTTCAATCATCACTCAAGAATCTGCCATGAATGCCAGTTTTCATACGTTTTTTTAATGCACAAAAAAATAAAATTTGATGCACAAAAAATTTTTGATGCACAAAATTTTTAACTTGTTATAGTTTGATGCGCAATAAAATTTTGATGCAAAAAGTCAAAAGAAGTTGGGTACAAAAACGAATTTTTGATGCACAAAAAAGCCGATTTATTTGCAACTTACGTTTTTTTTCATAATTTTTTTTCGGCAAAAATATTCACTTTTAGAAAAACTTCTTTCACAACTTTTTCATGCACCAACATACACGATCTTGTGGAATTTTTTTAGAATTTTTTGATAACTTTAAAAAAAATATTCTTTTTTATCCTTCTCATGAATATTTGTCTTTTTATTTGATCTCTATCCTATGTATATATATATATATATATATTTCTGTGTTATCAGAATGGGGATCACTAAACCCCTCTCCAATTTCCTTGTTGCCGTCCTATTAATTCTTGTATGATTGTCATGATGCTTGTTTGGATCCTGGAAATAAGAATTCAAACCTATAAAAAATCATAGTTCAATGTTTACTCGTTTTACAAAGTTTTTATATGGGATAGTGCAATATTACATGTATGATTTCTGTCTCTATAAGAAACTATAAGGAGTCGTGATTACACTAATCCCTAGGCAGTATTTGTACCCTCTAGGTTGTTTTGTGATCACCTGAACCTCATTTTGAGGCAATCCAATCCCAAGGTGAAGTAGTGAAAACACTATTTTTTTTTTGCCTTTGGGAAACTAAATGGTTTCAACACCTTAAGGTCTTTCATACATTGTCGTTCAGCTAAAAATATATTTTCTGTCCTGGAGACATAACACTGCAGAAAAAAAAATCAACGTTTTGACAACTTGTAATGATCAAGTTTGCTATTACGGTACTATTGTTGTATTTAATAAACAAGTTTGACATGTTGTAACAATTTTTATATATAGTACATACTTTTAGTGGAACTGAAGATTTCCACGCTGTTACTAATATATAACAATATAAGAGAATATTGTATCTCAATAAAACTGAACTGTACTTTAATCCAACGAGAAAGAAGCAGAAGCATATACTTTTTATTGCTACATTTGATGAATAAGGTTAAAATTTCACAGAGCAACATTATTCCTGTCAAGTAGTCCGACTGCATTTATTCCTGCATGTGGTCGCGCAGTTTGTTAGACAATGGGTTTTTATTATGCTATTGCCAATACGCCTGATAAGTTCCAGTTATCGTCAATGTTTTCAACTCGTGAGTGATCCAAACACTTTCTGATCCATGTTTGATAATAAAATACCACTCTACTTCTTTCAATCCTTCTGTGCATTTGTTTTTGCAACTGTACAGCTGTTTTAGTCCCGGATGTATACTTACCGGGGAAATGATCAACCCAGTTAAGGATCGTTAGATATTTAAGATTTGCATTACAGCATCGGCAAACTTCACATCACAAAATTTTTGCTCCACGCAAAAAAAAAAAAATTTAAAAAAAAACCCCGGTTTGGGTCGTGGACAGCCAACAACTTTGACAGAGTACCCCAACAACACAAAGTAAATCAATTGTATCTGATGGGCAAAGTGGTCATTATTTATTGATACGGGGAGCTTAGATGTAAGGAGAAAGGTATTGGGTCAAACCGGGTCAAACCCAACCCAATGGATAATCACACCCGCTGTCAAACCAGCAGTTACAAGAAACGGTTACAAACCGTTTAATAACTGTTTTGCAGTTATTTTCGTAGGGACACAATGGTTCAAAAATGAACCATCACAACTTTTTAGACGCACCCTTTCATTTGTATAAATAGATAGGCAATTTGTAAGAACAAAGCATGATGCAAGAATCATCAGAATGTATGACATATTCTGTAAATTATAGCAAGATTATATTTCTGGTATATTTTGATTCCAAATTAGAAAGTGCGATCCAACATTTGGCATCAGAGCAAGGTTTGATTGAAAAACCAAATCATCATATACCAAGATTTTCTTTTTCGAATCAAAAAAACAGCACCAAGGTTTTCCAGAAACCGTTTTTACATCAGGCGAATCCAACATCGCGGCCAAGTGAAAAGAAATCACTGGCAACGAAGGGTTCCAACCCTGCAAGTTCATCAAACAAGAAACGGAAAACCACAACCCGAAAAACAAAGGGATAAGGCACCATTTTTTTCACAGATTCGAAAATAAAAGGAACCCACATCGAATCATATAACAGAAGTCATCATCGAAGGGGCAAAATTCAGAATCAAAGGAACGAACGCACCTGATTCTGAAGGAGATAAAGAACCGCACACCAAATCGATCCATAGAATCGATTCGAATTAGCAAGAAAGCCCCAAATTTTAGGCGGTTAGCAAGATCCCAATTTGCGAAACCCTAGTTTTCGCAAAACAATCAAGGGAATCGAAGAAGAAGAAGCAGGAACGGTCTCAAGAGGAGACGCGTCTTCCCCAAGAGAGAAAGAGACTCGATATCTCCAAGAAAGAATAAAGAGGCGCAAGTTATAAAAGATAAAAAGGGGCACCGGGTTCTTAACCCTAGCAGGTTTAAAAAAAACCATTTAACCCTTTTATTTTATTTTCTTTACAATCTATACCCTTTAATTTATTAGAAAATTTACTCCTCTTTAAATTTAAATTAGTATTCTTCTTTGAAAAATATTTTCTTTTTATAAATACAATAGCAAGAAAAAAAACCGAACCTTCGTGGTTCATAGCAAGAAAAAAAAACTCGAACCTTCGTGGTTCATAGCAAGATAAATCGAACCTTCGTGGTTCATAGCAAGATAAAATCGAACCTTTGTGGTTCATAGCAAGATAAACCGAACCTTCGTGGTTCATAGCAAGATAAAATCGAACCTTTGTGGTTCATAGCAAGATAAATCGAACCTTCGTGGTTCATAGCAAGGAAAATCTGGTTAGCAAGATTAGCCAGTAAAAAAAACAAGAACTTTTGATCTTTTGATCAAACGCAAGCAAGCAAGCAAGCATGGCAAAAGATGACAAGCAAGATGACACATCGAACAATACATCAGTTCGAGAACTAGGAAATGTTTCACTACAATGTCCAAAATTGACCGAAGCAAACTACACAACGTGGGCATTGATGATGGAGACAATATTGAAGGCATATGGCATTTGGGAAACGATTGTTGCAAAAGGAGTAACAACAAATGAGAAGAAAGAAAACACATCAAAGGCAATAATTTTCCAAACACTACCGCAAGATATTTTAATGCAAGTTGCACAATACTCGACTGCAAAGGAAGTATGGGACTCGATCAAAGTCAAGCATTTAGGAGCCGATCTCGTTCAAAAGGCACGACTGCAAACTTTAAGGAGTGAACTAGAGACGCTAAGGATAAAACCAAACGAAAAAGTAAGTGACTTCGGAGGAAAGTTAAGTAGTATAATGGCCAAGTTTAAAGGACTTGGTGAAACTTTGGAAGATAAGGTCCTAGTAAGAAAACTACTTAACTCTGTTCCAAAGAAGTTTTTACCGATCGTGGCAACTATAGAACAATATCAAGACCTAGACGAAATGTCGTTTGAAGAAGCCGTTGGAAGATTAACAGCTTATGAAGAACGAATCAAGAGCCAAGACACGCTAGAGGCAAATGATCAAGACAAGCTTCTCATGGCAAGTTCAAACAACAAAAGGTATGGTAAATGGCGAGATAAAGACTTCAACGAAGAAGGCAAGGAAAGCATGAAATGGAAGAATAATCCAAATGCACGCAGAGCAAGTACGAGTCAAGGAACTAAAGACAAAAGCAAGCTTAGATGTTACGATTGTGGTGAGTATGGACACTTTGCGAAGGAATGCACGAGATGGAGAAACAACAAATACAAGCAAGAAGAGTCGCATCTCATCTATGACACTGACACCGAACCTACATTACTTTGAAGTCAAGGATCTAAGTAGCAGCGTTTGTGATTAGGGGGAGAATATTGGGTCAAACCCAATTTACCCAGTAATCCCAAACAAACCGGGTCAAAGCCAACCCGCAGGACCAAAAACGGTTATATAACTGAAAATAACTGTAAATCAGTTATTCCTCAACAGACACGATGGTTCATTGAACCGACATAACTTTTAGATGTACTGTTTCATTTCTTATAAATAGGGACGAATTGTTAGAACAAGTATGAATGACATATTCTGTAAATTATAGCAAGATTAATAGCAAGATTATTACGGTATATTTGATTCAAAGTTTGTTCATTTCGATCCAAGATCAAGTTTTTTCCAACATTTGGCATCAGAGCAAGGTTTGATTAAAACCAAATCATCATATACCAAGATTCAAAACAAAAAAAAGGAACCCACATCGAATCAAAAACAGAAGTCATCATCAAAGGGGCAGAAAGCAAGATGCTATTGTATCGGATTTTAGACTTGTGCCATTAACCAAATAGGATTATAAAAAATTCAGCGTAGTGACTTCACAATGGAGCCGATGAAAGTTGTTCTCTTCGTATTCACTTTCTATGATTCTTAACGTTGCATTTACCATATTCACATTTGCTCTCTTTAATATGGTAAAGTTGGACGACCAATAACGCATGGTGTTTTTATGATACAAACTCAATCCTTTAGGCTCTATTACGAGACTATACACCCCGTTAACATTGTTTGTGATCGAAAACCTACTGACCAGCCTAGTCGGACCTCTATTAACCCTTAGAGTTTGGCCGACTAGGAGTGTGTCAGTAGGTGATCGAAGCCTCTTTTGCTACGAAGTTACCATTTCTGAGTCTTTTAGCACCAGGTTTACCATTCGACTCCTATGCAAAAGCAGCAACGCCTTTGTTGGCAGTGTTGGTTTGCCATACAATCTGGCCGTTCGATTCGGCAAGCACAAGGTTACCATCAGTACCTAATGAGAATGTGGCATTTTCGCGTACCGGTAAGCCACGATTCGCTTCCCAGACCCATCGCATGACAGAGTTAATTAGTACGTGTGGTCCCCATGCGGAGAGCAAGATAATAGGCGTTTGGGGTAGTATTTTTTTTTTTTGAACGGCAGGCGTTTGGGGTAGTATTGTAGTAACAAAGTTGAAAAGGGGATGTGAATGCCTGGAGAAAACGGTAAGTTGGATCGGATTCTGATACAAATTCCCGAATCACCTTCATTTAATTATTGGAAGGTGTCGGAAGTAGGAACGATGGCATAGGAGATAGAAATGATAGGAAGAAGTTAATACGAGAGAATAAGATGCGCCGGCTCATGACTAGATTGTTTTTGGATAGTTTGGATGTATTGTTGTTTGAATGTAGTAGTTATGCCTATTTAGACAATGGTGCGTGTACTATTTCCATTATTTGGATTTGGATCGAAATATTAAGTGTTAAGAGATCTAATTTATGATAACCTCAACTAGCTTTCGTGCATTTAAGTTATTTGTTTGAAAAATTAAAATGTATTATTATGATTAGGGCGTGTTATGGGACGGTTATTATCGGGTAATCGCGTTGAGCCGGGTCGGGTTAAGTCGGGTCTTGGCTTAGAGAAAAAACTAACCCGCAACCGACCCTATAAGTATTTCGGGTGTGTTCGGGGTTCGGGATTATCGGGTTACTGTTTGTTGGGTGGGTCGTCGGGTTATCGGGTTGAACATTTAAACTATTTGTTGTTGCTTTTGTTTATGAGTCAACTACTGTAATTAACAAATAACGTTTTAAGCTTCTGATGTGCTTTTGTCTAACTAATTAATTCACCATTTGAGCCTAAAAGTTTGGTAGTTGATTTTATATTTAGTCCCTAACTGATTCTGATACAATCAGTTGGGAGTTTGACACTAGAAAAGTTTATTTGAGCACATCTTAAGACCTAAAATGTTTTATACTATCTCAAAACACTTCCTATAAACTATAAAGGCAAGTTACACACAGAAGTAAAATAAATTATATGCAAGACAAGTTTGATCACTGTGTATATATAATTAAATATTGCTCAAAAGAATTTATATAACATTACATGTATATCATATACTCGTATAAGGATGTCTTAACCATAAAGAGAGTGGCAAGGTCTTTTAGGCGCAAATTTTGTACGGCCCAAAATTTGTATACCTTTATATGTGTCATTACAATAGTCAGAAAGTTATGTTTTACTAAACTACTATAACATTATGCAGCAGACCCACAATTTGTTAGAGGGAAGGGTTTCTAGTAAATTACAGAGGTATATTGGGCAAACGGAAACGTTTCATGCTTAACTGTAGCCCGATTGCTTTTCTTAATAATGAAACATAAAAAATTGAAATTTTCGGGTGTATCGAGTTGACGCCAACCGTTAACAATTTTTTAACCCTAACCGACCCTGATAAAGCTACCCGATAAGCTATATCGGGTTGTCGGGTTCGGGTTTCCATATAACCCCGACTACATTTTTTGACACCCGAATTTAACCCGACCCGTTAGCCTTATGGGTTCGGGTTCGGTTCGGGGTCCAACCGACCCCTACTGACACCCCTAATTATGATAATAACTCCACTAGCTTTCGTGCATTAATTAGTGTTATTTCTATGTTTGCCCCAAAAGATTTTGGTGTATGCACCTTTTGCCCAAAAAAAGTGTGTTCCTCAAATGCCCCAGAGCGACCGGAGCGACCAGAGCGACCCATTAATTATATTAATATTTGTACTTTTAAAGTACTATTTGTGTAAGTGTACTTTTCTAGGCATGTTTTTTTATAGTTGGAGCGACCTCGTATTAATACTTAGAGCGACTTAATAATGTTATGATATTTATACAAAAAGTCAAAGTTATGATTGGAGCGACTTACGTATTTTATACACCAATTAGAGCTACTGTTAGGTAAGATATTTTTTTAACTTATTCAAATTGTACATCTCGATATT
This sequence comes from Tanacetum coccineum, assembly GCA_026074375.1. Lineage (NCBI taxonomy): Eukaryota > Viridiplantae > Streptophyta > Magnoliopsida > Asterales > Asteraceae > Tanacetum > Tanacetum coccineum. The sequence continues at coordinate 23,756 of BQNB010035637.1, forward strand.
TGGTTCCATTTTTAGCTATTTCATTGTATTCCAAAAACTACCCTAATTCTTTTCTCAAACAAGCAAGACACCTGTTCATATAACCAAAAATCATAACGTATTCACTTTCTGTCTACTATCTGGATTATCTGATGTAATTCTCTTTTAAACCCCTAATCATTTGATATTGACAAAACACTAAATCATTAAACCTTATCATTTGATGTACTTTCATTTTCTTCTACAAATCCATTAAACCCTAATCGTCTGATATGGAGAAACCAAATCATTGACATTGAGAATACCTAATCACGAAACCCTAATATCACTAACTCCATCTGATATGGAGAATACCCATTCAGTTTTTGATGCAAAAGTCACAATACGTGGGACTTTTCATACTCTTACATCTATTAAGGAGCTATTGGGTCAGAGTGTTAATGAAAGACGTTGAACCAAGTTTCTTTCTACAGTGTTTGGTAAATGGTTGGATTTTCTGGCATATTCAAACGACAACCTTCTTCTGAACTATATTTTCTAGCATGAGGTAAAACAAGAACAAAATAATGATGTTTGTCCTCCTATTAGGTACAAGATTGGTAATAATAATTTTAAATTTGGTAGGCAAGAATTTTGCTTGATAACTGGTTCTGCGTTTGGAAAAATTCCTAAGGTAGATACTTTTTAGGGTTTGCAAGACAGTCCTTTTTGTGACAAGGAGTTATTCAGATAAAATAGCAAAAGCCATTAAAGAAAGTTTAGGGTTTCAGGCCTTTGGAATTAAATTTGAAAGCCTAAATGTGTTTTGCGTGGTGTCTTGTCTGATGAAGATAGTGTTAAGGTTTGTTTATTACTGGTATCAAATATAGTATTCATAGGTCGGGAGTCTAAGAATTACATTGGTGACAATCTTATTGAATTAGTTGATGATTTGAGTGCCTGGGATGCATACCCATTGAGAGAATATTTTTGGAGAGCTTTGTACTGAAGGTTAGTCAATGTGATAAGTAGGCATAAGGATGTCGTTATGTTGAAGAATAAAAAAATGTTTTCCTCACGAAGAAGACTAAGAAAATTGATAGTTCAAAGAAGATTGAGACCTATAATGTATATGGTTTTGTTTGGTCTCTGAAGGTATGTTTTTAAATAACATTGAGACCTATAATGTAAAAATAAGTCTAAAACCAACGCTTAGTTACTATATTATTGGTATTGCAGATATATATATTGGAGATGTACAGAAATAGCAAATTTTGGTGGAAGAAAGATCCGTTAGTTATCCCACGTGGTCTAGCTTGGTCAAAGATTGGTAATTTTAAGAAAGGGGATTATGGTGCTTTATTTGCTGAATGGTCTAATCCTATTCTGTGTATGGCTCCAACTAGTACTGAGTTGTTGCAACCATTGTTGATTCGTAGTTTGGATTATTTTCGAATTTTATTAGTAGACGGACAACCTAATGGTCCTATAACCTCTTCCCCTGAGGGTATACAACCAATTATTTGTGCAGCTATTGTACATGATCCACAGTTTGAGCAACAGCCCAAAGAGGTTGTTGAATCAGTTCCCTTGTTTACAAGTGAGGAGCTTGTTGCTTAATATCATTCTATTACTACAACTGTACAGTTGATTGAGAATTTAGGAGATGGTGATCCATCAATTGTTTTAAAAGAGCTTGATGTTGTTAAGCAAAGGATTAATGCTACGGAAATATTCATAAAATCCAGAAATGACAACTTGTCAGAAGATTCGGTGGCAAAGCAATCTGTTGAAAAAGAAATTGAATCTTCTAATGGAAAGGTTATTTATGTTTAGCAAATTATCATTTAACAGTTTTAATGATATTGTATATATATGGCTCTAAAGTTAATATATTCATATTTCATTGCAGGCCGATAGTGCAATTTCAAATGTTTTAATTGGTGAAATATCCTGCCAGAACTTAGTTCAAGAACACCTTCAATCTCGTAACATGTGCATACAGTCGATTACAAACCAAATTGTTCAACACCCACTTGAATCTCCTAAAGGAAATGTTAGATTTTGTTAACCAACTAGTTATAATCTAACAGTTTGAATATAATTCTTTTTGTCAACAATTTTGAAAACTAAATTTTTTGCAATCCAGAGGACGGAAAGTTCAATTTCAGTTGTTTTTCCATGGTGAATTATCTTTTATTTTAGTCGTTGAAACCTCAAGAATGAAGCTAGTCCGAAAATTTGATCCCATGACTATGATAAGATGTAGATGACTCTGGTGTTGGAATGGTTTTATTGTTAGTTCATTCTATATTCTATCATGACACTTAATACATAATCTAATCTTTAATTTAACTAACATAATTTTTTAATTTCAAGTTAGTGAAAGTGAATTATTTAATGTTTTGATTGTCAAGTTTCATGTGACAAGTTATGGTTGGTGGTTTTATAAAGTGAATCTTTAAGTTGTATGTATACCGACCTAAAGAAGTATCCGTCTTCTTTCCCAAATGCTTGCCTATACTCGGTGGATTTAAAATTTGCTAATTTGAATCAATATTTACAGTTATCACAAGTCAATGTATGTAATTATATTATTTCATTTACTTGTTTTTGTAGTATTACATGTAATGATTTTGTCACGGGTTGTTTAAAATAGTTAAATATTTTTAGGAATATGCTGAATTTGACTTTGACAACCCTGAGAATGATTCCTTATCCGTTATGGTTAAGACCGGAGAAGAAGAGATTCATTTGGATGGGTTGGAAACAGTTGATGATCCGTTTGTTCAAACTCCTGACAAGCAAAATTCTGAGGTATGGTTACTTCTTTATTTTGTAAGTATGGTTATAAAAAAAGAAACAGTATAATTATTGTTAAGCTGCATAAAAATATTCGAAGCTACATAAAAATAGCCTGTCGACCTCAGTAGAGAAATTAAGCAATCCTTAACACCCCTTTAAGTATGCAGCTTTAAAAATATTAGAAGCTACATAAAGAGAGCCTTGGAAAGGTTTTGTATGGCACCCTAGGTTGTTATATGAACTGTTGATTTTCTGGTAACGATTGGTTTCCACCAAGATGGCAATAGTTATTGAAAGGTTGACTAATCCTTTTTTAAAATGCAATACTAGAATGAACCAACATAGTTTTCTTATTGTAGTATAGTTTCTACAAGTTCAACCTAATGCACATGAATTTTTGATGATCTATGCACTTTGACTCGCTGTTCCTCACCCCTCAAGTATATCAATAACTGGAAATACTTATGAATACACAAAGGATAGAATCCACTGTGAGACAATGAAACGGTAAGCAGTATAGAGTGTTCCCGGGGTCGTTTTGTCCCAACGAGCTAAATGGAATATCGAGAGACGATTGATGATTGATTGTTTGAATATGACAAGGAATATGATTGGGCTAACTAATATACCCCCCACCCCCCCCCCATAACTCCCCCCCCTCTGACTATCATGCACATAAAAATAAGCAAAGGAAATAAGCTGGAAACAACGCATCACAAAGTAGAAAATGGACGAGGATCGTAGAACACTTAACCTACATTGCGACACTAAGACGAAATAAGCTCAAATAAGCTTTAGACAAACCCAAATTAAGCTAAGCTCACTCTAAATAAGCAAATTCTACAAAAAAAGCAGATTAAGTAAAATTAAGCAGATAAGATCAACAGTACTAAACAATAGTACTACACAGTTTAATATACAGTCACTCACTACTCCCTGGTAGTTAGTACTGCAGTTTTAGTTAGTACTGTTAGTTACGGTTAAGTACTGCTAGCTTTTATACAAAAACACAATGAAACAAGAAATAAGCAAATAAGCTAAACAGATATTACTAACCTTAATATAGCAACTAGTAATAAGATAAGCAACTAGAATAAACTAAAATGAAAATAAGCTAAAAGCTACAAAAATGATACATTTATTGAAATTATTTGAAAGCGTCACACTAAGCATTCCAAATACGCTTACTCCTAAAACAGTTAAGGAAAATGTTTAATCCTACTTTAAACCAGACCTTAAGAAATCTTAAATAAGCAAGGAAAATATAAGCTGTTAAGCTAAAATGAACAACCATAGTATAAAGTACTAACTTGGACGTTGTAGGTACGCGATGGACGTTTGGTTGTACTGTTCAAAAGTGAAACTAAGCAGTACTAACTACAGGCTCTTGTATCCTGCTAGTCCTGATCACATCTACCCTTGAAGTTTCCAAAAACCATTCCCTTTTCTTTTTATATTAAATTAAAAACAGATTATCAATTAACGAAATAGACACTTAGTAAGCGACTTTAAATTAAGAATTATGCACTTAATAAGCTGATTAGTCTGACAGTGTTAACTCAAAACTAACAGTTTTATCAAATGAACTAACAGTACTACTAAGAAAGTTGATGATACAATATTTTTTCAACTAGCAAAATAAGCTAAAGATAAGCATAAAAACATTCTGATGAAGCACAAATAAGCAAACATAGGCAACAATCTAAGCATATAAAGCAGTTCTGCAGTAATAGTAAAGTATGAAAAGAGAGAATTACAACTCCTTTGCTCAAACACGGTAAATCAAGAATCTACAAGCTCTAAACTTGTATAAAACAAGCTTGTGAGAGTCCATAAGCCCATCCAGAACTGGCTTATATCCATAAAATAAGATGTTAGTATATTTGAGAGTGAGTTGGTGTTTTCTCTTAACTAATTAACTTTTTATGTTTTTACTTATTGAAAAACAGCTTATATAGTAAGCTGTGTTTGAGAGCTTTTTGAACACAAAAACAAATACAATTAAGAAACTTATCATTGTGAATTGTATATTGACCTTAAAAATCAAATTTGCATTAAACTTGAAAGTGTTACAAAGCTGAAAGTAAAAGCTGTAAATGACTTAAAAATTAAGCTAGGATTAAAATAAATCAATTAAACTTTCTGCCTTAAAGGCTTCAAAGGTCTTATATATATACGAAAGTCTGCATCTCTTTGGACTTGCAGCTTGTGCTTCTTTTGTGAGAGCAAAAACTAAGTGTGCTTGTTGTGTGAGGTAATTCTAAAGCAAATCCCAGCCTTCAATTTCTTTTGTGCCTTTTGTGCTTCTTTGGAGGCAATTACAGCCATCAAAATGCTTAGAAAGGGCGAGGGATTGCCAACATGGCATTTATACAACTGGGGGGGGTTGGTAGTAGGGTGGATAAAATGATTTTGGCTAGGGTGTTGAGTGGTTGTGCAGGGAAGAAGGTATGGGACGACATCCAAGTTGTCCTGGGTTTTTGTTGGGCGGGAAAGAGGGCTTTTAGGGAAGTAGGCAGCTTTGGTCCCCTCAAGTTGTATAACTTGAATGCAATCTTTGCTTGGTTTGCAATTTTGACCCTTGTCTTTTCCTTTTGTAATACAACTTGAGGTTTGGCAGTTTTAGTCCCTCAAGTTGCATTTTCTTCACGTGGATGACTTTTGACTTTGACTTGACTTGGTCTTTTCCACTCCGTGCTCGGTTTTGTTTGTTTTTGGCTTTCTTTTTGTCCTTTTCTTGAATATCCGTTCCTGCACAATACAAATACAAACATACAAATACAATGTATTTTTTGTACGTTTTTAGTCTTTTAAGTCCGTTTTTAATGGAAAGTGGTATGTGTAATTAAGCACATACCAAAATCCCCCATACTAAGGTATTGTCGTGTCTTCACGCAATGTTATGAAGTAAACACTCAAGAAAACTAAGAATCTCTAACCCCTCGACTAATTACCTCGAAAAGTAGCAAAGTGTTCGTCAAGGGGAACTAAAGAATCAATAGCTTCGACAAGTCCCGTTTTTACCATTTTCATATGTACACTAACTATCCCTAATATTTTTGGATTTTCCTTTCTTTTTCTTTTCTTAACTAATATGCTCGAATTCTTTTATATTATCAACATTGGGATCATAGAATGAGAAACGCCCATAGAATAATCTACGGAAGCCCTGACGGATAAATTCATCGTCCCCGATTTTTCACTAGATCTAAACCAAGCAATTAAACAAGATCATTTGTCAATATAAGTCTAAATGTTGAGCACTCATACTTATGACTTGTGAACTTTTAACTCCCAACATGGATATATGATTTAAATGTGTGTACTCATTTCAACTCAGCCATAGATCAACTTAATTTCATAGTCGTAATTCAAGATGAATCAAGACTCAAAGCAACAACTTATTAGGACCTTGTAACTTGATTTTAAAGAACGAAAATTTAACTGTAGAACTTTTTGCAACATCTTTTAGATCAAGTTGTGTATCATTTAATTTTCAAAAATTGCTAGTTCAAGTAAAGATCTGTCAAGGATAAAGGAGTGTTTGGTTTAGTACACTTTGACTTTTAGAGGTCAAAATGTACTAAACCATTGTGTTACTTTCATGAGTAGCTCTAGTGCAAATCCCATCATCTTGTGCTTTCTCTACTTGACCACGTGTAATTCCTTTACAAATAGAACCAATAGCGCTCATGAATGACGGTTTGAATGCTTGCCCAGGTGGTACTGTTGAACACCTAATTGTCCCCATAAGTGCCCCTTAATTGACAAAAGCCCCATGATTTTGACCCCTTGGTAAAATTGAGAAGACGATGAATAGTGTAAACGTCTTTTCCCGCTCAATTTTTTATTAATAAGGGTGCGTTTGATTATTCTGTTGACCCAGGGTTGACTTTGGTTTGGGCCGGGAGTTGGTTTTGGGCCAAGGTTATATAAGGGGTAGATACCGGTTTGTTATATCTACTTGTATGTAAAGAGATAACGACCTCGTATAATGGGGGAGGTTTTAGGGTTTAATAAATGATAGGGACCTGGTTTGGTAACTTTAGGATTATTTTGACCTTTTATGGTTTGACCTTTGTTGACCAAAGGTATGACTTGAGTTGACGCAAGGTCGTTGACCTTGATAGCTTTCTCCCAAGCTTTTGTACACTCTTTTTCGTCTCGTGTCCCCATAATGTGTGTCCGGTTTTGACCGTTTCCCTGTGATAATTTGCAATATACGTGACTACACATTCACATAAGGGGGGGGGGGGGGTGGTTGTTTGGGGATGGGGATAACAAAACAAGCAGTATTCAAGCATTTTATGCACATTCTTGGTCTTTTAGGGGTTATTTTTAATATAAACGGATATGTGTTTTCACACATATCAAAATTCCCCAAACTAAACGATTGCGTGTCCTCACGCAATATTATATGCTCTATAACCAAATCCCTCAAAACTTCCCCAAACTAATCCTTTGAAATGTAGCAAAATCTTTTGTGGAGAAAGTTAAGAAGTCACAAGTTATAGAACACCCGGCTTTCCCATTTTTCAAAACTTTTTTCATTTTAATGATTTTTCATGATTTATAACTTATATCTTATTTATGTGTGACATAATGCATTGCTTTCATTATTTATTGATAACTTTTAGGATCACGGAACAAAAAGCACAAAAGTGTCCAAATGGATAAATTCATCGTCCCCAACTTTCACTTCTCCAAGCCAAACTTAAAAACAAAATCATTGTAAAATACAAATTCTGATGCTAACACTACTCATAAAAGTTAATTGTGTACTTACTTTTCCTCCCTTATTCCTAATTTTGTATCTCAAGATTTTATTTAAGTTATATACCCGAAGGCTCTTTAAGACTTTTATTTCGATACTTATTAATTCCGAAAATAAAGCGTAACGGTTAAAACGCAATAATTAGCTCCTAGCCCTTTTCAAAAGAAAAACAATGCAATCAAGATTAAGTCCACATCAAGGCGACCAAAATTTGGCTTTTATTAGGTTACTTAAGCAAGGTGCCATTCACGTCATATACTCTAAGGCTCTTTAAGACATAAATGGAACAATCTTATTTGCACCATATATCCTAAGGCTCTTTAAGGTACAAACAAGACAAAAATTAAGCAACATTATTAGACCATGGTCCTTTAGAAGGCTACAACATCGGCCACGCCTCCGACAAGATGCAGCAAACATATTTCAACCAAGGATTATTACTATGTGCTTTATTTAGAAGACTGCAACATCGGTTGTGAGCCGACAAGATGCAGTAAACTTTATTCAGCCCACAGTTTTTTTTAGATTCTACTTACCCCATATACCCTAAGGCTCTTTAAGGGATAAGCAAAATATTTATTCATGTGATACATATAGTATGCCAAATTAAGTATTCCTGGTGTATACTCTCTCTAAATCACAAAGAAACTAAAGAAAACTTCTAAGAACTAACTATTAACCAAAAAACCGTTTAACTCAATTTATTAAACATTTATTATTATGGTGAAACAAGCTAATGGGAGAAAAAGCCACAATATAACACTTATGAGCTTTAAAGAAATCCAACTATTCCACGCTTAGCATCAAAACTCATATTCTACTCTATCATCTCTTGTTCTTCACAATTTAAAATTTCTAATAAAGAAACTCGTGAATGCTTAGCCTAATAAATCGAACTTAGCATATTTAAAATCAATTATGGGAACTTGCAAAACCTAAACTTTTTCAAGCAAGACTCGCGTTTTAAAGCTTCTTGTATAAAAGATTAGCAAAATAAATCTAAATACGTTAAGGAGAAAAGCTAAGACATAAAATCGGTCGGGTCAAAATTTACTTTTGTTCTCACCAACGGAAAACCTACATTCGTGTCAAAACACTTATTTAACAACTACTAATTTTCATCATCATTTTTTTTGAAAGGGCAAATTAAACTTAAAAATTTAAAAATTTTGCGGGAAAACGGGGTACGTGAGAACAACGGGCAAAAGTAAGTTTATCGAAGATATACTCCTCCCCAAACTAAAATCAAACATTGTCCTCAATGTTTCTTATTCTAATCAAGGATATTGGATTCCCCTAACTAATGGCAAGCAAAGGCTAGGAAGCTCGAGTGGACTAGGACAAAACACCAAACACGAGAGACTTCAAAAATGCTGGGCAATCCTGCAAACAATCACAAGCACAAACAACAAGAAATCGGAAGAGTGCAAGCCTCCTCACATCACATTAGAGATTAGAAAATAGAAAGAAGAAAGATGGATAAGCATGGGGTGCCTCCCACGAAGCGCTTTATTTTTGGTAACCGAGTCACATAGCTTGACTCGATCCCTAAATTCATTCATCCTTAGGGAAAGTCTGGAGATCGGACACACCATCTGATAGAAATGTCCCCTCCGAAGTATTGCTAAGTCGGTGGCAATTAACTTTGAAGTTTGAACCGTCTACGTGAGACAATTTGGCAGTGCCATATGGAAAAACTTCAGTGATGGTGAAAGGGCCAGACCAGCGGGACTTAAGCTTGCCCGAGAACATCTTGAGACGAGAGTTGAAAAGCAAGACTTGATCACCAACATTGAAAATGCGGTTTTTGATCTTTGAGTTCGTGAAGCGTCTTCGTCCTTTCCCTTATAAATCCAAAGAATTCTCGTAAGCTGATCACGAAGCGCATTAAAGTTTCATTTAAGTGCAGCTTCCGGTGATCTCCCGCGGTTATAAGGTCGAAAATAGCATGTTTTAATGCCCAATAAATACGCCTTGCTCAACGCAATAGTAAATCAAGTTTTGCGGTACAACTAATTTTAAGAGAGTACAACCAAATGGTGCTTAAAAGCAGTACGAAACTGCCCACAAAGCTTCGTCTAGTTTGTCGACCATGAGGCACGGGTTTTCCCTCCAACCTCCTTTCTCAAATACATTTCGAGGACCGCAGATTGGACATCTCGACTTGACCACTTGTTTGAGGGTGGTAAACGGTAGCTAGACGACGAGTGACCCCATATTTAGACATAACTTTAGCAAATTGATCGTTACAAAAATGGGTCCTACGATCGCTTATAATAGCTCTCGGTGTTCCGAATCGGGCAAAAAGAGATTTCAGAAATTTGACTACAACTCTAGCATCGTTGGTGGGGAGAGATTTGGCTTCAACCCATTTGGAAAGGTAATCTACGGCTACGAGTATGTATTTATTTCCTCTAGATGATGGAAATGGTCCCATAAAATCTATGCTCCAAACATCAAAGATTTCACAAACTTGGATTACGTTTTGAGGCATCTCATCACGTTGTGAAATTTTTCCCTGATGTAACACCCCCAAAAATTGTGTCGAAACGGAAGTACGTCCGGGGGCGTTACTTCATAATACACAGCGCTAGATACAAGAGAACGACCTCTAAATGTGTCGTTTGAAAAGTAATCTCGTTGATTTTCTTTAAATTTATATAACATCGGTCCCATCATTGCATCACCATAAAAAGCTTGAAAGCATTACAACGAGATTTGATCATTTGTATATACGTAGAAATCCATGAATGAAATCTTGTCATTTTAGACTCCAATGCACATCATATAATCCAAGCATCTAATTCACCTGAAAAAAACATGCTTAAAAGTGTCAACATTAAAGTTGGTGAGTTCATAGGTTTCTGTAAATATAAACGTAAGTTCCAATAAATGTATCTGCCCATTGTATCATTACAGTGTCATATAAAAACGTTTAGTGACTACTGTCTCCATACAATATCCTAAAATAATTGTATGACCATTTAAATCCTTAAATGTCCTTCCAAAATGTACTTATGATTTTTAGAAATCAATTAGTTGTAAAGTATCCAAGACAATTTCAATCCCCAAATAGTCCCAAAATGTACGTATAAAAGTTGGACCACAAATATCCAAAGTATGTATTGCCACTTTATTCAAGGCAAAGTAAATGTTCAAGTGTGTAAAAAACCATGATTACCATTACTCTAAGTTCATGAAACTGTGACGTAGACTTATATATATATGCCACTTTATTCAAGGCACAGTAAGAGTATATTCATCGTAGGTGTTCCCTCCAAGAACACCCGGGCAGTAATAAAAATAATCTGCGTATATGATTGTTGGCCCCGCAGGCGCCAATCCAATCCAATCGTAATCCGACATGGTATAACGTTCGTTCCCGGTGATAGCTAGTCACCCGAACGGGGATTGTCAATCCCAAATAGATCTATCTCATAACATTCGCGCTCACCCTCCAAGTGATTTACAGTTCATGCAACCTAAGCTAATCCGTAATCATAAAAGTATAGTATGTGTTTACGTTCAAAAATTAAACCAAGTATTGTATCTCCTTGCGAGATATATAAATGAGTATGTAAACCAAACAGGTACTCAACCACGTAAATGCATTTGCAAACAAGCATGTTCTCACCCAAAAAATATATAAAACCAGTAAAACATGGGGCTATAAACTCACCTTGATTAAAGACCACGATCAAATAATCCAAATAAATCACAACTGAATCTGCAACGATCTCGACCACGACCTATAATTATGTCGCTCGATTATAATACACGTATTAAATACGATCAACGATGCGTACATCGTAACGACGAAATCATACATATTTTTATATGTATACATACATACCTACATGTGATGAGAAATCCACTTGCGCGTCTTTAAACCTTAACCCTTAGTATATTGTATGTATATATACTATTTTCCGTCCAATCATAACTTATCTCGAATATTTACAGAAAGTTACTATTTTTAGACCTTCTATTTTTAGAACCGAACAATGGTCTTAAAACTATTAATTGAAATAATATATTAACCGACCTCATTTTATCACTCAAAATCGTACTCGTAATGTATTAATATTAATTAAAATATCCGTTGTCTTTTACTTTGACCTTTAGTTTTTGACCCGATATATCTTAATTTTAAAGTTGACGAGCCTCGCGGCAAAGTAAAACGTCATTACGAACAACTTCGAGGTTCGCACCGAAGGGGCCGAAACGGACCTCGAAAATGCTCAAATCCTTTAATTAAATAAGTATGCTCAGATTTTAATCTAGTATTAAAATAACCTATTTTTCTATAAAGTGTATATTCCCGATTTCCACTCCTCAGTTTCTTTGTTATTGGGAGTTAAAAGTCCCGTTTTATATCAAAACGTCCGTAAAAATATAATTTGTTATATTTTGCAAACTAAAGTCTGACTTTTCAAAATCTCGAATCCCGAATCCCATGTTCCGTTTTCTGCTCACAATGTACCGTTACAAAAACGCGCCAAAGTCCGTTTTTAACTCAAAAACTTATCTAAAATGCGTCTCTTATGGCTTATAGATTAATATTAATACATATTATACTTAGACGCCATAAAAAAAAAAGGGCAAGTTCAATAATTGTTATAAATTTTAATCAATTAGATAAAAGTAAACAAATATACGTTGTGGTGCAAACCAAACTCAAACCCTTTTTCGGTGTATACCAAATTCAACGCAAGATACCCTTGCAGAAACCCAAACGCAGCCCTCGGCGTTTTTTGAAGCAACACAAACCGAACGCACCCTTTTTGGTACTTTAACCCGAAACCAAACACACCCTTATGTACCCGGCTATTTCGCTGCTAAAACCCGACAACCCTCGGCTGTCCCGCAGCCAACCCGACACCCTCGGTTGTCCCGCAGCCAAAACGCACCCTACGTGGTGGTGGTGACTGCCAACGCACCCCCGTGGTGGTGGCAGTCAACCGAGCACACCCCTTGGTGTTTTTATTACGACCAAATGCACCCTAGTGATTTTAACAACCCGAAACAACCCTTCCCGGCTGTTTCGACAACTAAACCCGACGCCCTCCCCGGCTGTTTCGACAGCCAACCAAACATCCCTTCGGTTATGTTAATACAACCAAACGCAAACCAAACCCGGCACACACGCACCCCCGCGGCTATCAACCCACAACTCGACGCACTCTTTGGTGCTTACCACCAATCGGACACCCCTGTGGTGTTACCATAGACCCGACGCACCCTTGGTGGGTGGTGGCCACCCAACCCGACGCACCCCCTTTTTCTTTAAACCCAAACAAAACGCACCATGGTGGTGGTTTTAAACCCGAACGAAGGTGGTGGTGTGTGGTCGTCGTGGAGTAGCAGCAGGGGGGTGGTGTCATGGTGATGACGATGATGTGAAAGAAGGTATGGTGGTCATCTATAGCGGGTGCGGAGGTGTTTCGTGAGAGCGGAGGTGCGGCTGGAGGAGAGTGATAGTGGGAATAAGATAGATCGGGTACACGAGGAGTATTTTGGAGATTGGCCGAAAAGTCGTGCCGAAAAAGTTTTCCGCTGGCGATGGTGTGGTGCGGTGGTGGACCGTGGCAGCCGAAATTTAAGAGAAAGAGATGTGTTGTGGTGTGTGTTATTTGTTATATGAAATGATAAAATGAAAATTTTAATATAAAATTTTATATTTATATTAAAATTTTAATAGAAAGTGTAATGGTTAAAATAGTAGGGTTGATTATGTAATTATTTCACAGGGACCAAAAGTGTAACTTTTATAAGATAATGGTTCGGGTCTCGTTTGGGCGACTTAACGGATGAATCAACACACGAAACTTGCGCAATTATTTTCCAAATCATTTTTCTGATAAAAATGAGTATTCGTTTGATAATATTTCATAAATATTTTATAACATTTAATAAAATATCTGTTATTCATTTTGCGAACCGGTTTCGCCTCGTCCGAAATAAAAAATGGATTTAAGCTCGAGTATTCGTGTTATCAACAACGCTTTTAATTAAAATGATGACTAACTTATTTAATTTTTTTTTTATTAAATAAATACTGATAATTAAAAACAAATTTAATTATTTTTGTGTGTCCGCGTTGTATGTTGTTCGTAAGATTTTTGCGGTGCTGTTTTAGCACTTTTCGGCTCGTTTCCAGGCCTCGGGCAAAACTGAAAAGTTGTCAGGAACTTTGTTTTACATCCAATTGCTTTAGAGTCCGAGTCGTGAAAACGTGATCTAGCGGATCGTTCTTGATCCGTCAGCTTATAATTAACATATATCTTTTTCGTTTTCGAGCCAAATAAATTAAAAATAGCTTCCACTTGGGAATATCATAATAAATATGATTTATCATTTGAAATACATTCCGAATATTTTACCGGCCACGCGGTAATTGCTTTTATTTAGACATTAAAACGTCGAAGGTCAAAAAGTCGATTCGGACCCGAAAAGTCGAAGGGTAAAATAGTCATTTACAAATCCGAAAATTCCCAGTTGTTACAGTACCTACCCCTTAAAGAAATCTCGTCCCGAGATTAAATTCGTGTGAACCGTTTGTGTGACCAAGAAAAGATTTAAGATCTCACTTATTAAACCGAATTCTAAACAAAGCGCTGATAACTTTATTCAGCAAAATTTTTCTGTCTTTCGACACTTCTCAATGTACCAGAAATTTTGGCTAGGTTTGACCAGGATATTTAATCCGTCAAAATGGGTATCTCCATAAAATCATTATATGTTTTTTGACTCAATGCTGTTATATCTTTCCCATGTGTTGCGATCGTTTGAAATCCCACATATATTGTATCATTGTGATTTAAATTCAGAATGCCACCTAAGAGAATCGCCGCAACCACCACGCCTATGACCGATTGCTCAGAATAAATATTGCCGAAATCACCACGCCTAAAGGATTGTAAGTATTCAACTCACTGGGTAGTACTAGGATGTACCGCGACCTAAGTCTCCGTACTAGTGGTCCGATCCAGGACCCAACAACGGCAACTATAATAACAATAATCATAACAACGGTGATGGAACATGTTGTACTCAGTCTGTTAGCTCCACAGACAGTTCACGATTGCAAGGATTTGCAATAGCAACAATAATAACTTCCGAAAGAGATAATGTAGTTCAAGTGAGGCCTTAAGGTTTTCGCTGAGTGGTAAGACACAATTGTGGTTCTAGACCTTTTTAACGGACTCCGGTGATTATCAGGTTCGAGTTCATACTTGTCTCATATCGGATACCATTAAGCTCACTCATTTATAATTCATTACTTACATAAAGGAGCGTCCTAATTTATGTAAGTAAGAAATGATAAACTTATGGTTCGGGGATTTACAATTTCTTTATTTAACTAAAGAGGCGTCTCAATCATTTCAAATAAAGAGATTATAAATCATCATACTTAATAATTTCCGATGCAATACGCGTACTCACATAACCTTCAAGGTGGTGTATAACATGACGATGCATGTGCTCTAATGACTATGGGACGAGTGTTTAAAACTCGTCTTCAGAGACGGGGAGTAAAACTATCAGGGAAATCACATAGTGTTCAAGATCGTTAATGAGTACTCGGTTAGAGTAAATAAGGTAAAAGTCTTTATGAACGAGTCAACATAGCAATTATCATATAAATCCTCCTATTACAAGTCCCGCCCATACAAGACTTGTAATACTTAGATTTACACATAATCCCATGTAAACAAAACTATGACGGGCTTTGTTAACATAGCAATTATCATATCAATCCTCCCGCCCATACAAGACTTGTAATACTTAGATTCATACATAATTCCATGTAAACAAAATTATGACGGCCTCTGTGTAATACGATATTGTATAAAGTTATGAAGAAAATAATATTCTTAGAGACCATTGTTTAACTTACAATGTCTGAGAACGAAGTGAGACCATTGTGCAACTCACAATGTCTAAGAAGTAAAATGAGACCATTGTGCAACTCACAATGTCTAAAAAGTAAAATGAGACCATTGTGCAACTCACAATGTCTTAAGAAATGTTCTGGTATTTATATAAATAACTCTTATATAAATAAACGTACGATATACGCAAAAGGGATGCAAGCATATATATTATATATATGTATGTCATGTAAGCATTTAATGTAACAAGTAATGTAAGCAAGTAAGCAAGTAGTGTGTATGCACTTTGAAAATGTCTGATATGATGCAATGTTTGTGAAAACGGTTATAGTCTAGGTAACATATGCAACCTAGTTCTCTATAACCAGTGCTCTGATACCAATCTGTAATACCCCCAAAAATATGTCGCAGCGGAAATATATCCGGGGGCGTTACTTCATAATACAACAACACATGATACAAGAGAACGACCTCTAAATGTGTCATTTGAAAAGTAATCTCGTTGATTTCCTTGAAATTGATACAACATTTGTCCCATAATTGCATCACAATGAAAAGCTTGAAAACAACACAACGAGATTTGATCATTTGTATGTAAGTAGTAATCCATGAATGAAATCTTGTCAAATTTAGACTCCAGTGCACATCAAATAATCCAAGCATCTAATTCACCTGAGAAAAACATGCTTAAAAGGGTCAACATAAAGTTGGTGAGTTCATAGGTTTATTTAAGTATAAATGTTGCAACAAAGATTTGCAAAGTGTGTATGACCATTTCAATCCTTAAATGTTCTTCCAAAATGTATGTATGATTTTTAGAAATCAAAGAGTTGTAAAATATGCATGACCATTTCAATCCCCAAATGTCACAAAATGTATGTATAGTTGGACCACCTTTGTTCAAAGTATGTATTGCAACTTTATTCAAGACAACGCAAATATTCATGTGTGTATAAAACAATGACTACGATTACTCTAAGTTCATGAAACCGATGCACTATGTACCCATCGTAGGTGTCCCCTCCAAGAACACCCGGGCAGTAATGAAAACCATATGTACCTATCACAGGTGTCCCCTCCAAGAACACCCGGGCAGTAATGAATATGTACCCCTCGCAGGTGTCCCCTCCAAGAACACCCGGGCAGAAATGAATATGTACCCCTCACATGTGTCCCCTCCAAGAACACCCGGGCAGAAATGAAAAATAACAATTATATAACTCATACCGTGAATTATATAACAAAGACAAACAATCCAAAGATTAATATGAAGTATATAATACTTTGCAAGTATTATATAAGAAATGCGAGTAAATAATTAAACCAAACAGTTTGACACGTTTTCGGAAATCACCACTTAATTAAATAAAAGTTCTTGCATAAATATAAACGTAAGTTTTAAGGTTACAAATTATGTTAAACGATGTCGGTAAAGCTTTAACAACCGTAATGATGTTATCTTCCAGTCGTGAATTATAAAATAATATTTTATAATTTAGTATATTGTTTCCTTGACGGGTTGTAGCTAAAATAGTTGTCTCATTTGTAAAAGTATAGTTTTCGTTCGTTTGTCGGGTTATTGCATAATAACGAATTAAGAATCTTAAAACTATATAACTTCGTCTTTTATCGGTTTTTCTAAGATAATAGAAATTATAAAGAAATTTATTAAGTATAGTAGTTTATAGATCTTTCGGCATGACCTGTTCGTTTATAAAACGTTTCCCATTTTTTTACAAAACTCAATGTTTTTCCCCTTTTATCAAACTATGTTGCAATATACTCGCGTGATCAATATATATAATTAGATGAGATCAAATAATAATATATAACACGTTTATTTAACCATGTAACCAACATATAAATCCGAGGTGTTGTATATTTGATAAGATCTTTCATATTTATTAATTGATTTATATAAATCAAACACACCCTAAAGGTTGTTTTCTGCTCACCCAAACACACCTCTTACGGTTTTTTGCTCACCCAAACACATCCTTATAGTTTTCCTGCTTACCCAAACACACCCCTACTGCTATTAAACCCAAACCCAAACACCCCTACTTGGTTCCTGCTTAACCAAATGCTCCCTTATAGCTTTCTGCTAAACCAAACACGCCCTTACGGTGTTTCTGCTAACTAAACGCACACTTTGTGGTGTTTCAGTCAACCCAAACGCACCCTATGTGGTTTATACTAAACCAAACGCACCCTATGTTGGTTTTTATCAAAACCAAACGCACCCTATATGGTGAAACTGTTAACCCAAACACACCCTTTGGCATTTCTGCACAACCAAACGCACCCTTTGGGTGTTTCTGCACAACCAAACGCACCCTTGTGCTAAACCCAGATCCAAACGCACCCACTCGGTGCTGAATCGAAAACCAAGCGCACCTTTTGGTGCTTTCTGTTAACCAAAACACCACTCCTTGGTGCGTTTACACTGCTAAACGCACCCTGTTATGTGTCATTAAACCCAACACACACCGTGTGGGTGGTCCTGGTGGGTGGCGGCATCGAGGTGTATGGATGAACAGCGAGAGTGGTGGTGGCGTCGGGGTGATGAGATGGGGTGGTGGCGTGCGTGGCGATGTGGTGATGATATTGTTGGTGGATCGAAGGTGGGTTGGTGGTGGAGATGAGGGTCGCGATAGTGTTGGGGGTGTCGGCGGTTGGTGGCCGACTGAGAAGAGGTGGTGGCGTGTTGGAGATGATGATGATGAGGAGATGATGATGGTGGTGTAGATCTATGGTGGGGTGTGGTAGAGATGAGCGTGGAGGCGGCGGGTGTGCCGAAAAAACCCCCGAGCGGCTCGATTTTGAAGAGAATGTAGGTTTGCTGGCTAGGTTATTATCATAAACCAAAATAGGTTGTTCGTATAGATAAAAACTGTCAAAAAAGTCAAGTTTTTAATATATGAGGGGTTATTTTTAATAAATATTACCTACAGGACCAAAGTGTAACGTTTGTTAGATAATGGTTTCGGGACCACGTTGTGCCACTTAACTGGTGATTCAACACATCGAAGTTGCCCATTGTTTTCCAAGTATTTTTCCTCACGAAAACAGTATTACACTCGAGTATTATTTCATAAATGTTTTATAAACTCAATTAAAAATGTTTCTGATTTATTGCGTATTCATCGGGTAAGTTTCGTCCGTAAAGTGAAACTTTAAGTTAAATGTTCGCGTTTTCAACAAACGTTTTTCATTAAAATGTTAAATAATTTATTAATTATTTTTAATAAATAAATTGTGATAATTAAATATAAATTTAATTATTTTTGTGTCGGTAAGCGTTGTTCTTGTTTCTAAAATTTTGCGAGGGTATTTCAGTCATTTTTTGCTTGTTTTCGGGTCTCGAGCAAAACTAAAAAGTTGTCCGGAATGTCGTTTTACATCAAATTGCTTTAGAGTCCGAATCATGAAAACGTGATTTAGCGGGTTGTTTTTGATAAGTCAGCTTTGGAATAACCTATATCTTCTCGTTTTCAAGTCAAATAAGTTAAAAATAAATTTGCACATGAGAGATATGTAATAATAAATATGATTTATTATTTAAATATGTTCCGAAAAATTACCGGTTACGCGGTAATCGTTTTTATGTGACAATAAACGATCTAAAGTCAAAAAGTCAAGTCGGACCCGAAAAATCAAAGGGTAAAATAGTCATTTAAAATTCCGAAAATTGCCGGTTGTTACATTACGTATATAAAATAAACTCAGTCACACTCAAAGTATACAAAACAAACCATTATGTAACAAATCATAACATAAAGATACTTCAAAGCCTTCATGTGGCTCATGCACACGTAAAAAAGGTTTATCTTTTAATAACAAGTTTGACACATTTATGATGACATGTGATATACTTAACTGAAAAGGCGAGGAAAACTAAGAAAAAGAAATTGCAGTACATATTACATTAAACACACTAAACTGATGCAAGCGGAAAGGATTGGAAGTAAAACATGTTCTATGAATTACAATCTTCAACGAGTGGGTGCGACAAGTTAATGGATTAAGTAACTACTCAAAATATGAATAGGTCAAGTCGGCCCGTTTTTAACTTTTATTGTCCCAATAGATATTTAATAGTTACTTAGTTTGTTGTTTGATCAACCATTACATGAAAAATAAGTGTATTAAAAAAAATAGATAGATGTAAATTCTGAATAAAAAAAAGACTAAACAATGAAAATTGTTAGATTGACAGAAACACTTGTTTGATAAGATAACTGCAAGGCTACATAATTGACAAAAGGCAAACCCATATAAAGTTGTACCATCGTCGAGATGACACATGATACCATTGATATAATGGTAAAAACAACATTACATGGCATAGACATCAAAATCTAAACACTATGCACCATAATGAAATATGACTCCACTGTTAGTAGTCTTAAACATATGGCAAATAGAACAACATGATGACTAAACTACACTTAAGTAAATGTTATCATGTTATCAGTAAATCTTCACAGCGTGTACATCTATGAAGAGCTTAAGATAAGTAAACATGTTAGTGACGAGGAGTGGAAGCTCTATAATCTGAAATATAATGGCCAGGAAATGATACTTTCGAGATGGGTTAAAATGGTTTCAATTGAACCACCAATTTTCTAATGGATTATAAATCACAAATATGTTAAACTAGGTTTCAAAAACTATTGCCTGCGATATAATCTAACGTATTGAATATAACCAAACCTATTCATATATAAGACAAAAATTAAGCATATTAATAATAAGTATAATATGTGAATGCGAACAACAAGAGCATTACAATATGGTTAAAGAGGTCATATATTCAGAATTGTGAACCATTTTGGTAGAATAACATCTATACCTTTTGGTTAATGATTATGTTTCCTTTTTAATGGTAGCATAGCAGCCTTCATCAATAGTTCAGAGAATGGTTTCTGTAAATCCCACATGAAAAACTGTAAGCATGATAATATGTATAATATGTGAATGTTAACATAGAGAGCTCATAGAATGAAGACATGTATGATGTGAAACTAACAAAAGCACATGAATCTAGGACCATGTATGTTTCGTATCAAACTGAAGAGAGCTTATACAATCCATATTCCCGCAATCACTGTTTTCTAAATTTAATAGCATTCGCCACTCTCAAATCCTGGCAACTAACCTGAAGTTTGCTTCTAAGGAATACTATCTGACACCATATGGCTGGTGGAGACGTTCTCTAATTCGGATCCTGAAAAGCAAATAAAGAATAATGAAGAAGCTACAAACACAACTATCATGATAAATGCAGCCCGTGGGTTTTACAATGATCTGATTTTAGTACAGTAGCCAATCAAAGTTTCTAAAGGGGCTTTATTTAGTTTATCAGAAACTACAACTTCAACAGGTAACTAAGCTCAAAAATCTTCTAAACAATGGGTTTAGGCTCGCATTTGCAGATGTCTAAGGAGGCAACATGTAAATTTAGGTAACTACATGTAAATGTAGTTACCTAAGTTTACCTAAATTTACATATTGCTCTATTTGAGTTATCAAAAATTAAGTTTACCTAAGGAGGCAATATGCAATATTTAGTTTATCAGAAACTACAACTTCAACAGGTAACTACATATTGTTTTATCAAAAATTAAGCAATATGTAAATTTAGGTAAACTTAAATAGACAAAGCCTACAAATAAACGTATTACTCGGAGTAGTATTGTGGCTTTGTTGCACTTTCAGTAACCACCTCAAGTTTTACTTGTAGTTTTTGGCGCCAAAATTAAGTATCATAAAGACTTTCCCATCAATAATGTAGTCGTACCAAGTAGGAAAAATTAAAAAGCTAGGTTTCACTTTATTTATAGCGAATAAGTTTTTGATCCAAATGTAAACACAACAACGTATCCCCGTGGTTGTTTCCGTTCTTTCTCTCGCTAACTTTGTAACTTGTAAATTTTGAACCCAAAACATGTTATAAGGAGGTTAAGTACTTTAGTTATTAACAAATAGATTGATTTAATGGAGATTAAAAACACATGATTAAAAAATAGTTAGAGAGGGTAATTTATATATACTACCAACAATCTTTTTAGTTTTATCGTTTTCACCGAGTAACCCATTATTTTATTGCCAATCTATGTTTTGAAACCGACTAATTTGTGCCGATATAGTCAATATAACCTGCCAATTTTTCAAATAGATAAATAATTATTTTAAATTTTCATATAGACATTTATTTCTTAAATTTCCACTGACATTTATTTTCTTATATTTTTATTAATTTATAAACAAAAATTATTCTTCATCACCCCAAAACAAAAAACTCAACCCATATTCTAAACAACCCAGATCCTTATACCGAAACCCAAACTCGGTATTCATCAACAACAATCATCACAAAAATATCACAATCTATGTTCGATCAAGAAAATCATTACAAACAAAACCCAACTACAATAAAAAAACCACATCCCACAACCAAAACAGATCTCGATTCAAGAAACTCAAATTTTCAGATCTACAAAAATCATCACCACTACCCAAGAAACCCAAAACGACGACCAACGACGGTTTTCAATCCATCAAACCCTAACTCTAAGTCAACCACCATCACAAATCAAGAAATACCATGAATCAAAACCCTAATCACCTGTCATCTACAAAAACATAACCATAAATCCGATGGCTGTGGTGCCGGTGGTTATCAAGACTAAAGTTCTCAAGTTTGGATAGCACATAGTGTTTTTTATTCAAGGATAAAGAACTGACCAAATTGGGTATAAAATTTAGTATATGGGTTGTTTAGTGTTTTTGAGTGTACTGATAAAAAAGTTTATGATGAATGAAAGTGGGTATTTGGTTCTTATAGTTATGGGAGCAGTATAATGAGGAACTGATTAATAAATTAGTATTTAGATAAATGAGACCTTGAACCCGAGTCTCTGAAACTAGTTATAACACTGAATCTGAGGTATCATAAATGGACTCTAACTTGAACCCAAAGGTCTAACCAAACTGACCCTGAACCCAACAAACCCACTCATTGAATCCCTCAGAATACTCGTCCAGATAAACTGTGGTTGCCATAAAACGCCGTCCAGAGACGAAGATGTCGCCGAATTCAATTTGAAGAAGGGGGTGGTTACACTGTTGGAGTTGTCCGATTTAGTCAAACTTTTTCCCAACTACTCTGTTATTAGTAAGGCGGAATAAAATACATGGCTAGTGAGTCGAAGAAGTCAAACATGAGGTTGTATTTCCAACAACGTAAAAAAGGAAGAAAAAAATGACGTATTAGTCATTTTCTAGTTTCAAAACCGGTAAGCATAGGGATAATTGACTATATCAATCAAAATGTAAAAAGTTTCAATATTATATTCTGTAATAAAATATAGTTGGTTACCTAATCACAGTAAAAATGAAAAGTTCTTTGTAATATATAGACCTTAAGATATAGACGATTTACCGGCACATAACGGTTTGTATAAAGGGTTATAATGTTTATTTAATTGTAGAGTGACTGTGAATGAAAAAAGTTTAATAGTTAAATTTTAAACATCTACTGAAATAAAATAGTAATATATTGTATTAACTTTTAGTAAAAGTATTCTTTAAAACAAAGTTACTCATTTTTTAAGTTTCAAGAAATTTGACTTTTTTTAAAGAAAATGTATGGTGTGTTTGGAAAAAATAATTGTAGCAGTGCTTAGTAGTGGTAAACAGTAGTTGTGAGCAATAGCAGTTTTTTTCTGTAAAAACGTTATGTGTAATCATAAACAGAGCCGTATACGAGATTGTGCAAGGTGTGCTGTCGCACAGGGCCTCCAAATTGTAGAGGCTTTAAAATTTGTGTAAGATACGTATATATATTCTATAAAAGTGACTACAAGTATTTGATTTAAAATTGCAACTGAAAAGGATACTGGGAAGCATCTGAAAATTATTGCCTCAGTTTATCTTTTTAAAAAATTATTTACTTTATGTTTTAAGCCCCTTTTTTGTTACAAGACCGAATTCTGCACAGGGCCTTCGTAAACTCACAGACGCCACTGATCATAAAAATAAATAAATTAAATTAAACTCATATCCGCTTGATTGATCTTGTTGGTGTTTAATTTTATAATTTCAAGTTTCAAATTTATATTTTGCCGACTTAACCAAAAACAATATTTTAACGGGCAGTGTACCCGATCGGTGGTAGTTTCTTGGTAAGTAGGGTGTCGATCACTAAGAACGAGAAGCAATCTTTCAATCTATTAGTATTTTGGTTATCTAAACTAAGTTAATTATATTCTATGTTAAACCTATGATAAACCTATGTTAATCCTACATCTAACGGATAAGGGGTTTTCAGCCTGAGAGACTGGCACATGTTTTGTGATGACTAAAATCAACTTAAGACACTAAGACACACGCAAGCAAATTAACAGAAGATAAAAGAGCAGTCGAGCCAAATATTAAAAAACTGTATTAAACATTATTAATCTAATCAAAACGTAGGTTTGTTTATTTAGTGCAATGATTACTTATCTCGAAGCGGCATATCATTCTTAAGATTAAGGCGATACTTCTTCCTTAAACCTAGACACGAGAATTCTGTCATAATTAAACGCATCCGCATAAAGCATCCTTATTTGCTGATTATAATCTATCTTAGGGATTAAATCACTGGTGATCTTATTAAACCCTAGCTCTGTGAACCTTTTACCCACTACTGCTTAATGGTAATTCATACATTATAGTCCACCAACCAGTCTTTACCAATTAACTAAGAACTACCCCCCTCCGTATCAGTCAAAACCTGTTTAGATAGATTGGGCCGCTAGGGTTTCACTAGTATATAAGAAACCCACGGCAATGTGGAATGGACACCCCTAGATCTCAAAAACATATTCCAATAGTTAGTATTTTTAATGTATTGATCAATAGTGATCTGTTTCTTTCTTATTATCTCTGTTATCATTCTTCTTATTATCAAGTTATAGATTCCGCATATAGCTTGGTATTCAACCAAGAGCCTCTCTTGTAGATTTACTTGCGAAAGTTATCTACCACCCTTAACAGGCTAGAAAGATCTATTACTGGGATCTCACACCAAGGTAAACTAACCGAGTTAACGAATGATACTAAAAACTGAACGATTACGAAAGTACAAGAAATTACACGTTGTCTCCTATGAAATTAATCGCATTGCTCGACCTCTTCTGCTCTTCTTCTCCTCTAAAAATAGACTTTTATGGTTTAGGTATCGAGAATATGATTTAGCACACTTAAAACTCGTTTTTGAGTTTTCTATTTATTGGGTTTGGAATATGGTCGATACGGCGTATCCAAAGTCTTGGATACAGCGTATCGGGGGTTTCTTGGAGTAGGGACCACGTTTGATATCCTCCAGAATATTTTATTTCCATATAGCTTGAATACGATGTATTGTCTTCTTCTGGATATGGCGTATTGGATCTTATTTCCTTCGTGGTCTTTGGTAAGTGTAGGCACAGATACGCCGTATCTTCCTTGATGGATATGGCGTATTGGTTGTCAGAACACTAATCTTCAAATATCTTCGTTTAAGCTCTAGAATGCGTGCCTTTTAGTTAACTTTCACCAAGTACTCCATAATTACTGCAATTCTCAAATACAAACGATTAAGTAACAATTATTTGCAATAATTATATAAAATGGGTTAATTACATGGGATAAATGATGCTATAAAATAGACGTTATTTGATGTCATCAAATATCCCCCACTTGAATTCTACTTGTCCTCAAGTAGCCTTTTAGAAGTTTATAAAAATGTATCCCTAACGATTTTTTTCCGTTTAAGCATTTATTCGATCTATTACAAGTACACAACCAAACACCTCACGAAATAGGAAGATGAAAACAATCAAATCATTCAACTAATCTATGTGGTAACATGTAACTAATTCGCTCAATTGCTCGGTCGTGACGAGTATTCTATCATAGGCTTGGCAAGGATACACATCTCCACCACTAGAGCTAAGGAGTAACAAGTTTATAAAGGTAAAATGGGTTTTTATTATAAGGCTTAGGGTTGATCATTCTACAATCTTTCACCAAAAGTACCACACCAACAAGGCAGCTGAAGCACACATACATGGCCGTAACGACAGAATAGACATGTGTGTTCGATCACATCCTCATTCGAGTTTAACCAAGGGTTAGGATGAAGAATGATATAGGGTAGGGATCTTCTAACTTTCACCAATAGTAATAAACCAACAAGGCAGCTGAGACATGCATACATGGCCGTAACGACGGAATAGACATGCATGCTCGATCACATCCTCATTCGCGTAAAACCCATGGTTAATGATTAGGAAAGGGAAATAAATTGTTGTTAAATAAAAATTACGAAACAAATAGACTAGGTCCAAGATATAAGTTGCTAGACACTTTTTCCCGACCGTTACCATGATAAAGACACAACTATTTACAAACGTCTTGATCATAGATAAAAAACAACAACCTGAAGTTGGTGTGCCCGTAACGGTCACTTCAAAATCTCATACTTACAACTTTTTACAAAACAAGTGCTATATCTACCACTTTATAACAATACTCTACATCGTTGACCTTATATAGACGTATCATGAATAATCCGATCCTCATAAATTTCTTCGGTCTAACTTTGCAAACGATTATCTTTCATCTTACTTTCTTCACTTTTTTGTTGCGGTTTTTCTTTGCTCGATAGATTCTCCAAGTTAAGTTTATGAGCAAGAATGTGTGTTGTAAATGCGTCTTGATGCCAGCATAACTACAACACACATAGGATTCCAGATGATTGATCCTTCACCAACTTTGTCGATTTCTTTTCCAACGAGGTCTTGTGCAAAATATAGGAAAAACATGCAAAATCCTATCTTGGCTATCCTACGGTTAATAAATAATAAAAAGAATAAACTATACAGGGGACCAATACGCTGTATCCATAAACTGGAATACGCCGTATGGTATGGAGCGGATACGCCGTATTGATGTCTGGGAAGACAAAATCGATAAAAATAAATAACAATCTGGGTTGTCTCCCGGGAAGCACTTTTCTTTCAGCTAGTCTTTAAGTTAGACTTTTTCTTCAGCTTCCTTCACTCGGCTCTTGTTACCATCCATCCTTCATCCATCCTACGAAAGATTTCTTGGTACGTGTGGCATGCATCTTCATTTGTACCCGTCAAATCATCGTATTCATGTTCTTTTATGGCAACATACTCTTCGTCTTCTCGGAATGAATACTTGATCATCTTAAATCTTTTTATATTGCAAACCGACCGCTTTTGATCATCAAACTATTCACATCTTACTTCATCTTCATGTTCCATCTCATATTCTCTCTCTGCATGATCATGGTTGGTATTCTCAAAGTTGTCCCATCTTCTCCAACCTTCATTACTCAATTCATCATCTTCGTCAATTATCCCTTTCATGATGGCTTAATTTTTTTAAAGCTTCTTCTTTGAGTTCGCCATCCTTCAAAGCTTCGTACCATTCTAAATCTTGGTAACGAAGTGTGTTTTCAACTATGTAGGCT
>BQNB010035638.1:3202-50720 GCA_026074375.1 Tanacetum coccineum
ATGACAAATCAGGTTTTGGAGGCATAAAGTTTCCAATATATGGAGGTGGAACAACATTATAACCTAAACCTGTTTTGCACTAATCAACAATCAGACAATCTATTAGTTTGCTTAAACTTATAGATGAAAAACAAGATGATGAACAGTTTAAATTTATAGATACCTTAGAGTTAGAACTTGTAGAAGTGTAAGCCATGAGTGTAAAGTTAGTTAGACCTTCTTCTGCTTGATCACTCCAATCATAACCAGAACCATCACAAAACACCAAAGCATTCGAAGTAGTTATCTCCACTGGCACAACCCTTCTTGTGTTCTTCCTATTCCTATTTTCTTGGTTCCTTGGAGCCCTGCACTCCCTTGCAAAGTGTCCCCTTTTGTGACAGTTGTAACACTCCACCTTGGACTTATCAAACCCAATAGTCTCAGTACCATTCACAGAAAACTTCCTTCTAGTGTTCTTCAAGAATCTCCTTGCCCTTATTGTTAGCATAGCCATCTGCCACCTTAAATCCATCTCTTCTAAATCATCGGGATTAATTTGTTGCAAGCCCTCATTTTCAAGTTGTGGACTGTTTGGTTGACTTGCAAAGAAAGCACAGATGACAAAATCACACAAGTTGTCAATTGTTGTTGAGTTAACAGTAGTAGCTTGAGTGCTAGCAGTTGTACTACTCTATTTGTATTGTTGTGTACGAATAAAAAGGCTATGTTTTGTGTGTTTGTGCTTGAGCTTGATGTCCCTTTGACCTCTGGTTCATAGATCTTCAGGTTGTTGTAAAGATCATCCATGCTTAATGTATCTATCTCAGGCTTGTTCCTCCATACAATGGTATGGATCAAGATCCTCTCAAGTTGAAGGTAACTTGATAGGTCATGTTGACCAATCAAAATTAAGATAAATGTATAAAAGTTTTTCTTTTAGTGAAATTCAGGGGGGCCACTTATATTTATCTTAATGGTGATTGGTGAACATAACCTATCAAGTTACCTTCAACTTGAGAGGATCTTCATCCCAATGGTATGTGTGTTCCATTCTGGTGACAGACTTCTTAAGAACTTCTTATTCACATCTTCTTATGAGATACTTTCACCATGAATCTCCAACTGACTGATAAACTTTTGAAGCCTATCAAAGGTTTGATCTAACACCTCTAAGCTAGATGCAGTCAAATTTTTATACTGCTGCTTTAGAAGATTCCTCTGAGTCTTTTTAGTAGCAACATTCCCTCCAAACCTCTTCTCAACAGCCTACAACAATGACTTGGCATCTTTTATAGAGTTAAACTTCAATTGATGTTCATTAGGGATTCCCATCAATAAAGTGCTTCTTGCCTTCAACTCTAACCTCCTTTGTACCTTTTCTTCAGCAGTTGTAGGAGCAATTGTAGTCTCAACACCTTCAACAACTTTTGTTATTGGAGGTACATTACCATTCTTTATGACTTCCCAAAGAGAATAATCAATCATCTGGATGTATTGTTCCATCCTCATCCTCCAAAGCTCATACTCACCTCGTTTGAGCATAGGCACTTTTGATGCAGTGACCATATGTGCAGAGTCTTGATCCATATCTTCTAGCAAAGAGATCTTGTGTATTCAAACAAATTCTTCTTATTCAAAGCTTCTAAACAGGCTCTGATACCACTTGTTGAAAATAAAGGTGTTAAACTTCCAGAGAATCCTTTTCTAAACAAGTATAGATTGTTGGATTAACCGTTAAAGCATACTTTATAGTGTGTGCATTAAGAAAATCTACTATCTGCTCAAATCCATCACTTTCTTCGGGTTTAGACAAAAACGCGACCATGTTGTGAGTATCAGCAAACTTTAGGGTCGTCATTGTGTTGGTTATATAAATAACAATCCTTATCACATAAGTAATCTTGATCTTCAAGCAATATGGTATGTGTTTAAATACACATACTTTTTACCTAATAAAACGACCCTAAATGACCAAAAATGGACATAAAATGCCAAATATATGATTGTTTTTGTGTTATTTATCTATGAAGGTTATCGGGATATTTATAACATAAGGACAAAAACGAAGCCAAAACTGACAAAACCGTAGCACGGGATTGGAAAGAGCGTGAAAAAGTCAAAGTCAAAGTCAACAAAAGTCAAAGTCAATAGAAGTCAAAGTCAAAGACGAGGCCGAAAACGAAGAAACCTTAAATGGACCAACCCACACCCATCTAATGGGTCGGGGACAAGCCCACGAATTAAAGAATTTTATATCAAGACTTACGTAAGCTTAAAGTTTAAAAAGGCCCAAATTCAAACCGGCCCAACATAAAGCCCAAAACCTTAAACCATACAACCTTTTTAACAATTAACCATATGCCCTTAACCCTCTTTTTCAGCGTTAGTCCCTAACCACCAACACATTCACCCCCTACACCTTAAACCCCTTTACACCACTCATCCTTAACTCCCTAACCTCGTTAACTCTTTACACCCTTAAATCCTAACACCAGTTTTACCCCACATCCTTTTTCTCTTAACCCCGTCACAAAATTAAACAATCAGTACCCAATACCCTTTCTCGCCATTTTCACTATTCATTGCCCCTCTCCTCTGTCACCCTTGCCCCCATGACAAAACATCACAATCCCTCAAATCCCACCCCATATAACACCAAATGCCATGTTGGCAATCCTAAATCACCCCATTCATTCAAGGTTGAAGACAAAAAAAATTGAAAGGTTGAGATCACTTGACTTGGAGAACACACAAATTGGATGGCTATGATGATGGTTTCATTAGTCTTACACAAAAAACACAACAAGCACAAATTGAAGTCCCCTGCAGTTTTAGCATTTTCTATAAATAGTTTAGGTTTCTCTTTGTAAATTGATCTAGTGTAATGTAACTTAGGAGTAGTTGAACTTGTTTTTATTTACTTTACAGCTTATTTTTCATATTGTCATTTAAATTCAAAGTCTTGTAATCCGTTTCTAAGTTTAATGAAATTTGAAGTTTTTAAGTTTTAAGAGTCTGTTCCTTTTAAGTTTATGTTACTTTGTGTTCTAAAATATTTGATAAGCTATTAAAAGCTCTTGTTTAACTCTCTTATAAGCTGTTTTATACTTAAACAATGAAAACTTTCTAGTTTTTGGTTGTTTAAGTCGTTTTAGTAAAAATCACCAAAAATCTCAAAAAACAATGGAGCATGATTTATTGTGGATGGCCATGGGTTAGTACTTATTGGATAAGCATTAGGGTGAGTTATAAGCTGATTTGGATGCTTAACTCTTAACCAAAAGCTAAGGATCTTTGTAAGTTCTAAATTTCATTTTCAAGTCCATTTTAAGCATCTTTTTATTATTGCTTAATTTGTGCTTATTTTGCTTTTTAAATGCTTATTTTGTCTTTATTATGCTTATTCGATTTAGTTTGATGCCAGTCTTATTTTGTTTTTAGCTTAAAATTAATTTTTATGATTTAAAGGGGTGTTTGGGTCAAGAGTTGAAAATGGGTCAAATGAGGTTCAAAACTATTTTTAGCTTTCAATCAGTTTCAATTGTTATTCAGTCTTTGATTTAGTTTTTATAAGCCTAAAGATAGTTTCGTTTAGTTTTTACTTAGTTTGATCAAGTCTCAAGTCTGCCAGCTTTTGTATCATTCAAATCTGTTTTAGTCTATGATCTGTAAAAGTGAGTTTTAGGTGTAGTGTCTTGTAATCATTAAGAGCTCTATTTACCTTGTTATGCATCTGTCTTGAAGTCTTATAGCCTTTTGAAAGTTTTGGTCCAAAACAGTCTTGTAAGGTGGTTTAGTTCAAACAGAATAGCCTTTTGTGAAGGGCTTTTTAGTAATCAATCTAGCTTTTAATTGTTGAATTTTTGTAAACTTAGCTTATAGTAGTCTAAAGTTAAGATGTTTTAAGTTTTTAGTTTGCCAATTTGCTTTTAAGTGTCTGAATTTTAGGCTGTAGTAGCCATTTTAAATAGAAAAGACCAAAAACAAAGTAGAGTAGTCTGCCTTTTTCATTTACATTTTTTTAGCTTATTAAGTGTCCTTAAATGCTTGTTTCTGGCTTATTTTTGTTCCTTAAGTCCTAATCTTATCCTGTTCTTGGTTTTTAGCTTATCAGTAGTGTTTATTTTTCTTTTAAGTTAGCTTAAAAATCTACTGTTAGGAATTATGTATACAAGACTTAATTCTGTTTGTTATATAGTTAGTTCTGCCAGTAATTGTAGATAATGGTAGATGGTTAGCATAGTTTGTATGGTAGTTAGTTTATTATAAGTTAGTATTAGTTATGTAGATAGT
The DNA here is from genome assembly GCA_026074375.1 of Tanacetum coccineum. Taxonomy (NCBI): domain Eukaryota; kingdom Viridiplantae; phylum Streptophyta; class Magnoliopsida; order Asterales; family Asteraceae; genus Tanacetum; species Tanacetum coccineum. The sequence goes on from BQNB010035638.1 coordinate 7,478, forward strand.
TAGTCTTGCGTATGCGAGTTAGTTAGAGTTAGAGATATGCATGAGATATCTTAGGAAAGGATATGTATGATCTCTATACGCGTTTTGTAAAGCCCATTAGGGTTTCCTTGGTGTATAAAAGGAACCCTAGTCATAGTTAGTTGAAATAGATCAACATAGATCAATAGAGATCATCTTAGCAATCATAGTCTTTGTAATCTATAACCTAGTCAGATTCAAGTTGTAATACAAAGTTTTCTTGTGTTACTTAATACTGTTATTCTTAGCATTATTGATTAGTTTCCGCATAATTAATAGTGTTAAATCAATGTTTCATTATTGTTGCTTTGGATTTATCTAAAGTAGCAAACCCTTTGCAAGCTAAAGGTTTAAGATCCATTTAGTAAGGGTTCCAACAAGTGGTATCAGAGATTGTGTGGAAACTCTAAATAAGAAGAACTCTATTGTTTGAACAGATCATACACTATCCTGTAAGATAGGGCAGTAAACAAGACACTCCTCCACCAACTATCACAGCAATGAAAATCCCTATCATCAAGAAGGGAGAATATGATATTTGGAGCATGAGAATGCGTCAATATATCTATCATACATATCACAATTTATGAGACATAATTGTCAATGGAGATCTCCAAGAAGAACCTGCACCAACGGGAGATCAATCTGGTCCTTCTGCTCCCCTGTTCCTAAACATACAAACAACTGGTGCCATTAAGGAATCATGACAAGAGTTTAAGATTCATCTTGTCTTTTAGCATTACTGATGAATATCTCCTTAAGTTTGATAATGTTCCAGATGCTAAATCTTTCTAGGAGGCAATCAAATCAAGGTTTGGAGGAAATGAAGAATCCAAAAAGATGTAGAAGAATGTTCTAAAACATGAGTTTGAAAACTTTACTACTGCACCAAATGAAAGTCTGGATAAGGCTTATGATAGGTTCCAAAAGCTCATAAGTCAATTAGAGGTGTATGCTGCTCCAGTATCAAAGGAAGATATCATTAAATAATTTTCTACTTAAGAAGTCTTCCTCCTTATGGACGTCAATTGCTTTTAATCATGAGAAATAAGCCAGACATAGACCAGACTGATATTAATGATCTCTATAACAACCTTAGGGTCTATGAAGATGAGATGAAAAGGTCTTTAAGTTCCACATCAAATTCTCAGAACTTGGCTTTTTTTTCCTCTGAGAATACTAGCATAACTAATGAAGTTAGTACTGCCAGTGGAAATTTTGGAATTAAAACTGTTGGAGGAACTAATTCATCAAGTCATGTTTCATCTACTCCAGGTGCTGATGAAGTAGTGTGCTCTTTCTTTGCACAACAGACAACCAGTCCTCCACTTGTTAATGAGGATTTGCAGCAAATTGATCAAGATGACTTGGAAGAATTAGATATTAGATGGCAAGTAGCCATGTTGACTGTTAGGGTGTAGAGATTCATTAAGAAGACAAGAAGGAACTTGGATTTCTAAGTAAAATAACCTGTTACCTTTGATAAGTCACAAGTTGAGTGCTACAACTGTCACAGGAAAGGGCACTTTGCTAAGGAATGCAAATCAGGATGGAACCAAGGGAAAAGATCTAATGATGATAATGGCAGGAGGAATGAAATTAATAATGAACCATAATCACAAGTACTGGTGGATCAAGATGGTCTAGGAGGCTATGACTAGAGCAATGATTTTGATGAACCAGTTAATTATGATTTAATGGCCATCTCCTCTTCAACATCAAGTTCTTCTGACAATAAGGAACAAAACTGTTCTAAACAATGTCTTGAATCTTTTAAAACTCTTCAAAAGAACTATGATAGCGAAAGAGAAAAACATAACAGAGCCAGAACTATAAATTCTAGGGTTATGAATTCGCTTAGAGTCAATAGAATCTAGGATACGATTGAATGAAAAGATTGAAACTGGCCTAGGGTGTGAAAAATAAGAGTTTCAAAACTATGAGCTTAAATGGTCCACAACTCATAGAGAGTAAGATTAGAGAAAGATACATCTCAATCCCTCTTTCAAACATCCATAGAGAAACAGAGGTACCTACCCATAGAGAATTAAAACATCAATAACCTAAACATGGAATTAGAGAAGTTGTTTAAGGAAAGAGATGAGTTTGAATATTAAGATAGCAAAAATGGGAAGAATCGTCAAAAGTCTTATAATAATTTTACTTAATAGCTTAAATGAGTGCCATGATAAATTGTTTAGGATAGGGCCACACAATTAAATGATTGATGTGAAAGTCCTAAAACTGATAGTGAGATCAATATGAGTGTTTTTGAGGTCAGATCTAGTGATGAAGAGTCCACACCAGTAAATGTAGGTTTAGATGAATATGCCATTAGAAAGAAAATCATTGAGTCAAAAACAACTGAGCTTAATGTTGGCTTAGTTAATAAAACTAGTGAGACTGTAGGTAATACAAATGAAGTTAAATGTGAAAACCTAAGGTTTATCAATGAATCGTTGTGTCTACACCAAACATTAAAAAGATAAAAGTCATCATTAAGGATTAGAACTCAGATGATGAGGATGATAATGTCTGAATGTTAGTCCTATTAAGATAATGAAAACTCAATCAGCTAATATCAAGTTGATAAAAATCTGGTCAATCTTCTAAGAAAGCAGAATTGTGATATTTAGAAAATAAAAAGGCTTGACTTTGTCTGTAAGAGCACTGACCATTTGATCAAAGATTGTGATTTCTATGACAAAAAGAGCCCAGAACCTAAGCTAAAAAATATGGTCAATACTGGTCAAAGGGTGGTCAAACCAGTATGAGATAATGCTAAAAGGGTTAATCATCAAAAAATTTCAAATAAATTGAAACTAAACATTCAAGCAAGAAGGGACTTTTGTCCCATCAGGAGGTACTAACCAGACAGGTCTTGGTTATTCTTGTTTGGCCAAATGAGAAAAGAGCGTCAAAAACTATTAATATGCTTAGGACTGTAGTACTGCTAGGTCTGTTAGTACTGCTAGACCATTTGCCCCAAAAATAGCATAAACTAGTAGTGATGTTAGACCAATTTACCCAATAATGGACAATGTAAGACCAAGAGCCTCGTATTCACCAATCAAGAGGTCTTACTACACAAAACCAGCTTTTAGACCCAAAAACTTAAAACAAGATGTTAAAACTTCTGGGGTTAAAAAATATTGACTTTGCATTGGTACAAGAGCAGTAGTTATTACTGTAGTGGGTAAGATGAATAATGATTTAAGAAGTCAAAGTGGTTGGAGGCCTCAAGGATTTACATGGATCATGGTCCAAAGAGAAAAAGGATTCTTTCATACTCTGAATTTGGAGTATGTTGCGACCCAAATTGCGATATCCAAGTCTGTGGTGACTGGGGTCCCTAAAGATACTGATTCTTTTTTTTAATTTTTGTGTAGGGCAATACATAGATCTGTATTTACAGGATCATGCAGTTAGTGGTGGATAGTGGTTGCTTTTAGGCCATATGAATGCAACAAATTATCTTTACGATTACGAAGATTACAATTATTAGGCTTTGTGGCTTTGGAAGTGGATCCTAAAGGTAAGGTAAAATAACGGGTAAAGGTTAAATCAGAACATGGATAATTTGACTTTAATGATTGTCTATTTTTAGAAGAACTTAGTTTAACTTTTCTCTGTCTCACAAATGTGTGACAAGAAAAACAGTGTCCTCTTTACTGACACTGAATGCCTTATTTTGTCTCCTAGCTTTAAGCTTCTTGATGAAAATCAAGTTGTACTTAGAACTCCTAGACAAAATGGTGTGTACAGTTTGGATTTAAAGAACATTGTTCCTTCTACAGGTACTTAGAGCTCCTAGACAGAATGGTGTGTACAGATGAGTCTAAATTGTGGCATAGGAGATTAGGTCATGTGAATTTCAAAAATATAAACAAACTTGTTAAGGGACACCTAGTTAGAGGCCTACCTTCCAAAGTTTTTATGAATGACCACACTTGTGTTGTCTGCAAAAAGGGTAAGCAACATAAGGCCTCCTGTTAAGGCCAAGTTAGAAAGAACCATCAGAAAGCCCTTAGAATTACTTCATATGGATTTGTTTGGACCTGTCTCAGTAGAAAGTATTAATAAGAAGAAGTATTGTTTGGTTGTGACTGATGATTTTAGCAGATTTAGTTGGGTATTTTTCTTAGCTACTAAGGATGAAACAGCTGAAATCCTTTGTAAATTTATCATAGGCTTAGAAAACCAATTGAACCATAAAGTTAAAATCATTAGATGTGATCATGGGATAGAGTTTAAGAACCATTTTAAGAACCATGCTATGAATGAATTCTGTGCTAAGAAAGGGATAAAAAGGGAGTTTAGTGTGGCTAGAACTCCACAGCAAAATGGTGTTGCAGAAAGAAAAAATAGGACCCTAATTGAGGCTGCTAGAACTATGCTAGCAGACTCACTTTTACCTATCCCATTTTGGGCAGAGGCAGTAAACACTGCTTGCTATGTACTGAATAGGGTATTAGTGACCAAACCTCAAAATAAGACACCTTAGGTAAACCACCTAGTATTAGTTTTATGAGACCATTTAGGTGCCCCTTGACCATTTTGAACACCTTAGATCCCTTGGGCAAATTTGATGGGAAATCAGATGAAGGATATTTGCTGGGATACTCTACTACTAGTAAGGCTTTTAGAGTATACAACAAAAGAACCAAAAAAGTAGAAGATCTATTGTGTTTACTTAATACTGTTCTTCTTAGCATTTTTGATTAGTTTCCGCATAATCAATAGTGTTCAATCAGTGTTTCATTATTGTTGCTTTGGATTTATCTAAAGTAACAAACCCTTTTTGTAAGTTAAAGGTTTAAGATCTATTCAGTAAGGGATCCAATAACAGCGATTATTGATAGAAAGCTGGTTTTCTAAGACCTAACGTGCACATCCATCACAAGAAGCAACATCACTAATACCTACATTCTAGGTTTCATAAAATCATAAATAAACACAATAGGAGGTTTAGCCAAGCATGTTAAAGATAAAGCAAGAACAATAGATCAAACAACACATAGACATATTGAATGATTAAGTAAACCTTACTTGATTAAAACATGAATTGGAAGAAGTACAATAGGGTAGTTGCTAAACGAACTAGGGTCTGTGTCAGTAAGGGATCCAACAACAGTGATTATTGACAAAAAGCTGGTTTTCTAAGACCTAACGTGCACATCCATCACAAGAAGCAACATCACTAATATCTACATTCTAGGTTTCATAAAATCATGAATAAACACAATAGGAGGTTTAGCCAAGCATGTTAAAGATAAAGCAAGAAAAATAGATCAAACAACACATAGACATATTGAATGATTAAGTAAACCTTACTTGATTAAAACATGAATTGGAAGAAGTACAATAGGGTAGTTGCTAAACAAACTAGGGTCCGTACCCTCTTTTTATTCTAAAGTTACACACTCAAAACCCTAAATTCGGGTTCGTATATATAAGAAAATCAACGCGACGGCGTCGCGGTTTAATCGTGACGCCGTCGTAAAATGAATCTTCTAGATCTGCGTTTGAGTTGGTGCGGGCTGACGTCATCTTGAAATATGTAATGCCGTCACTTGATGAGTTATGATGGCGTCGTGTATGGCTTGTGACGCCATCTCCAAACTCTGTGAGCACAAATCTTTAAGAGTCTTGGTGTTGGTTTGTAGTCTCGTCTATTTCTTCTCCAAATGAGCCTAGTCACGTGCAATTCATCCAAATGTCTTCCAAAATGTGAAATACCTAAAAAGGAATGATTAAGTACCTATTTTGGGCATAAACACCCGAAAAAGTGTATAAAATAACACCTCATCAAATACCCCTACACTTGGGATTTGCTTGTCCTTAAGCAAATAGGCTTTTCTATCTAGACAATAACAATATGAGGGGTCATTTTACCTATTATTTAAAAATATTCTAGAACACAACCTCCTAGACCTCGTAATTAAAAGCACAGAAAATATATACTAGCACCTCACATAAGTGTTTGGGATTCTCTCTTTCACTCGGGTGTATAATGAATTATAACATATGGGGGAAACGGAAAATCACATTCATTACCTGTCATAGCATATAAATTACCATGGGCTTGGTAAAGGATCAAACCTCCACCGCTAGGCGCAAGTATTATTCATTACTATCTAAGAGGTCTTTTAAAGGGTTGTGGGGTGTAGGTGTAAGATAACATATAATGGAAACAGAAACGGATGTGATACATTTGGGTGGTGACTTTGGGTGAATTTGGAGTGGAATGGTTAGCTAATTATTTTTACGAATACACGCTGGTTTGGTTGCTAAGCCAAGACTCGGACGAAGATGTACAAACTCTACATAACTCTACATCAATCTCTTTTTTTTTCTTTTCTCATCTTTTTTTTTAATAACATAATACATCACATGGGGTTTATAACACGTACCCCTACACTTGAGCTTTTACATGCTCGATAATAACAATCTAACTAATGACCCGATTTGAGGTGGATCAAAATAACATGGATATCATTTGACAAACATATGGGGATATTGACTTAACTTTTCTTCCCCATTCTTCCGCTAAATAAATACTACCATGAATCCCAATCGTCCTAAAACTGTATTTACAAGGATAAGGACTTAGCAACCGTGTACTCAAATAATTAACTTGGGTTATCATAATAATGTACTAAAGGTGAGTACATATAAGGTAGGCTAAGGCTTTTTGGATGTAACAATTGGTTTAAGGGTGTCAATGCTCTTCATTAATAGTTTGGATTAACCAGAAAATTACGAGAACCGTAAAAAAGGATAGGCTCAGAGGGTTGTACAAGGGTATCCTGCACTAAAGGTAAGTGATGCAAATTTTGTGCCTATTGGGTCTGAGAGAGATGATTGATAAGATGAACAAGAAAGCAGCTGGTATGGACGAGGAAGAGGTTCCTGAAAGCACTAAGGTTGAAGTTAAGAAGGAAGGACATGAATAGAACATTAGGAAAAGATTAGGTAGGAGACTTAAGATGAAACCTACAAATAAGTCTAAAAGGAAAAAGACTGATTCTGATCTTGAAGAAGAGGAACAACTAAGGGATTATCTAAAGATAGTTCCTGATGAAAAAGAAGAGATAGATTATGAAGTTCTGGGCATGAGGTATCCAATTGTTAATTGGGTGTCTGCATTTTATCATACTGATAGATATGGAGTACCTCATGACTATTACAGAGTGTTTAGAGCTAATGGAAGTTCAAGATATATCAAGACTTTCATTGAAATGGTTTCAAGATTTGATAGATTGGACTTCATTGAGCTACATAGTCTAGTGATGCAGAGATTTTCAACAACAACTCCTGAAGGAATTGATTTAGTTCTCTGGGGAGACTTAAGAATTATGTTTGAAGAAACTGTAGATGGTGATATTTAGAAGAATCAAGAGAAATGGATTATTAAGAGTTGGACTTTCTATGAAAACTGTGGAGTACATATCTTGGCATTAGAAGATGGTACTGAAATTCACATGCTTGCAGAAAGAAGGTATCCACTTATAAGAGAAACTCTTGAGAGGATGATGGAGTTGAGATTAACTACTGAATTTGAAGGTGAAGCTATTTTTGACCTGCTCAGATTTATTCAAAAATAAATTGATGAGTTTGAAGGCCAAGATAGGAGTGAGAAGGATCTTTGAGTGTTGGTCATCTGACCATACAATAAATGGTCATCAGTTCACCATGTCTAACAAACATGAAGAACTTGCTAGTCCGTAAGCAAACAGATTTTGGTAAAGACTTCTCAAATCCGTTTACAGCTGATAGTTTGCTAAAAACTATATGGTTCTCAACTCACCATGCTTCACAGTAAAGAGTTGACTAGTACAAAGCAAACGGCTTTTGGTAAAGACATCTCAAATTTGTTAATAGTTGGTAGTTTACTAAAAACTATATGGTTATCAGTGCACCATGTTATAGCAATGAAGCATTGGCTATTCCAGAGAAAACGGCTACTGGTAAAGAAATATCAAATCCGTTTATGGCTGGTAGTTTGCCAAAAACTACATAGCCAACTTAGTTGGTATTTTTGCTGTGTTGCTGAAAAGACTGGAAGCTAATCAAAGTTGAAGTTTAAAAGGTCATAAAGTGTTTGGATACATCCTCCTGGTGTTCAAGAAGCTCAAGATGAAGAAACATGAAGGTTGACAAGTAAACATCATGTTTAGGGGATGATTTTTGGGTTTTAGAAGACTTTACAACTTACTGCTGCTGGTTTAACATTGGTGCTGCTAGTGAAGATTTAGTGCTGCTGAGAAAGATTGAAGAAAATAGACTAAGTCTTTAGTACTGTTAGAGTATAGTTAGTACTGCCAGTACATTGTTAGTACTGCTAGTATAGTTAGTGCTGTTAGTAGTAAGTTAGTGCTGCTAGCATATAATAGTTAGTGCTGTTAGGAGATATGCATGAGTTAAATTAGGAATAGATATGCATTATCTCCTCACGCGTTTTGTAAGCCCATTAGGGTTTCCTTGGTGTATAAAAGGAACCCTAGGCATAGTTAATAGATATAGATCAATAGAGATCAATTAGCAATCATAGCTTGTAACCTAGTACGATTCAAGTTATAATATAAAGTGTGAGTTTGATAGAAGATCTCTTGTGTTTACTTAATACTGTTCTTCTTAGCATTGTTGATTAGTTTCCGCATAATCAATAGTGTTCAATCAGTGTTTCATTATTGTTGCTTTGGATTTATCTAAAGTAACAAACCCTTTGCAAGCTAAAGGTTCAAGATCTATTCAGTAAGGGATCCAACAAGTGGTATCAGAGCTTGTGTGGAAACTCTGAATAAGAAGAACTCCATTATTTGAAGCAGATTTACAATCAAACCAGGAAGATGACAGAACAAGACTCTCCTCCACCAACTATAACAGCAATGAAAATCCCTATCATCAAGAAGGGAGAATATGATATTTGGAGCATGAGAATGCGACAATATATCTGTCACACATACCATAACCTATGGGATATAATTGTCAATGGAGATCTAGAAGAAGAGGCTGCACCATCAGGAGAACAATCTGCTCCTCCTGCTCCTAAGACTGCCAAACAACTGACTGCCAAAAGGAATCAGGAAAGAGTTAAGAGCATCTTGCTGTTAGCAATACCTGATGAATATCTCCTTAAGTTTCATAATGTTCCAGATGCTAAATCTCTCTGAGCTGCAATCAAAGCAAGGTTTGGAGTAAAGAAGAACCAAGAAAGTATGCAGAAAAATGTTATATAAAACATCAATTTGAAACATTACTACTGCATCAAATGAAAAGTCTGGACAAGGCTTATGATGGTTTTTCCAAAAACTCATAAGTCCAATAGGAGTTCATGTGCTCCCAATATCAAAGGAGATTCACCAGAGTTCCTAAGAAGTCCCTTCCTTCTCATGAATCAAATTGCTCTAATCATGAGAAATAAGCCAGACATTGATGAGATTGATATTGATGACCTCTACAACAATCTTAGGGTCTATGAAGATGAGATGAAAAGGTCTTCAAGTTCCACTTCTACTTCTCAGAACTTGGCATTTCTTTCCTCTGAGAACACTAGCAGTACTAATGAAGTTAGTACTGCCAGTGGAAATTTTAGGGTTAGTACTGCTAGAAGAATTAGTCAAGTTTCAACTACCCTATGTGCTCATGATGTAGCATGCTCTTTCTTTGCACAACCAACAACCAGTCCTTAACTTGAAAATGAGGATTTTCAGCAAATTGATGAAGATGACTTGGAAGAATTGGATCTTAGATGGCAGGTGGCTATGTTGACTGTCAGGGTGAAGAAATTCATTCAGAAGACAGGAAGGAACTTAGATTTCAAAGAAAAATGACCTGTTTCTCTTGATAAGTCAAAAATTAAGTGCTACAACTGTCACAGAAAAGGGCACTTTGCTAGGGATTGCAGATCTGGAAGGAATCAAGGGAGAAGATCTTATGGTGACAATGGCAGAAGCAATGCACCAACAAATGAATCTTCATCACATGCACTGGTGGCTTAAGATGGTATAAGAGGCTATGACTAGAGTAATGATTTTGAAGTAGAACCAATCAACTATGCTTTAATGGCAATCTCTTCTTCAAGCTCATCAAGTTCTTCTGACAATGAGGTACAAAAATATTCTAAACAATGTCTTGAATCTTTTAAAACTCTTCAAAAGAATTATGATAGTGAAAGAGAGAAACATAGCAGAGCAAGACTAGAAATTTAGGGTTATGAGTTAGCCTTAGAATCACTAGAATCTAGGATACTTGTACTTGAAAAGAATGAACTGGCTTGGGGTGAAAAATATGAGTTTCAAAACTATAAGCTTAAATACAGAGAAATAAAAATTAACAACCTTAACCTGTAATTAGAGAAAGTTGTTAAGGAAAGAGATGAGTTAAAAGTAAAGATAGAAAAATGGGAAGAATCGTCCAAGAATCTTGATGAATTACTCAATAGTCAAATAAGTGCTAGAGATAAAACTGGTTTAGGATATGGCACACAATTGAATGAAATGAGTAACAATTCTAAAACTGATAGTAAGATTAGTTTGAGTATTTTTGATGTCAGAACTAGTGATGAAGAGTCCAAACCAGCTAATGATAGGTTTTCCAAAGCAGATGGGTATCATGCTGTTCCCCATCCTATAACAAGGAACATCCTAACCCCAAGAGCTGACATATCATTTACAGGTTTAGATGAATATGCCATTAGGAAGAAAATAATTGAGTCAAAACAATTGATCTTAATACTAAAACAAGTGAGACTGTAGGTAAAACAAATAAAGCAAATATTCAAAAACCTAAGACAGTCTATGAATCAGTTAACAAAGATAAAGTTATCATTAAGGATTGGAACTCAGATGATGAGGATGATGTGTCTGAAGTGCAAACAGTTAATCCTGTTAAGACTAATGATAAAATTGGTCAAACTTCTAAGAAAGCAGGAATTGGATTTAAGAAAATAAAAGCTTGCTTTTTCTGTAAGAGCACTGACCATGTGATCAAAGATTGTGATTTTTATGACAAAAAGAGCCCATAACCTAAGCTGAGAAATATGGTCAATACTAGTCAAAGGGTGGTCAAACCAGTATGGGATAATGCTAAAAGGGTTAATCATCAAAAAATTTCAAATAAATTGAACTACCCTCAAGCAAGAAGGACTTTTGTCCCATCAGGAGTACTAACTAGAACAGGTTTGGTTAATCCTGTTAGGCCAAATGAGAAAAGGGCAGTTCACACAGTTAGTACTGCTAGGCCAGTTAGTACTGCTAGGCCTATTAGTACTGTTAGATCATTTTCCCCAAAAATAGCACAAACTGGTGGTGCTATTAGACCAATTTACCCAAGAATGGACAATGTAAGACCAAGAGGCTCATATTTACCTATCAAGAAGTCTTACTACACAAAAACAGCTTTTAGACCCAAAGACTTAAAACAAGATGTTAAAACATTGGGTTTCAAAATATAACTACTGTTGGGACAAGAGCATATTAAACTGGTAAGGTAAGATGGATATTGGCTTAGAAAGTCAATGTGGGTTGTGAAGCCTAGGGAAATTACATGGATCATGTGTCCAAAGACAGTGGATTATTCATGCTCAAGAAGGTTGAGTATGTTGACCCAAAAGGGATTTCCAAGTCTGTAATGGCTTGGGTCCCTAAGAGATACTAATTCTCTTACTTTTTGTGCAGGGCAATCCAGAGATCTTGTTACAGGATCATGCAGTGGTGGATAGTGGTTGCTCTAGACATATGACTGGCAACAAAGCTTATCTTTCAGACTATGAAGATTACAATGGAGGCTTTATGGCTTTTTAGAAGTGAACCCAAGGAGGTAAAAATCATGGGTAAAGGAAAATCAAAACTGCTAATTTAGACTTTGCTGATGTTTATTTTGCTAATAACTTAAGTTTAACCTTTTCTCTGTCTCACAAATTTTGTGACAAGAAAAATAGTGTCCTTTTTACTAAGACCTAATGCCCTATCAGTCCTCTTAGCATTGAAGGCTTCTTAATAAAAAAAAGACAATTTGTACTAGAGCTCCTAAAATATGATGTGTACATCTTAGATTTAAAGAACATTGTTCCCTCTAGAGGTATAACTTGTTTATATGCAAATGTAATAGCATATGAGTCTAAATTATGGCACAGGAGATTAGGTCATGTGAATTTCAAAAATATAAACAAACTTGTTAAAGGTCACCTAGTTAGAGGCCTTCCTTCAAAAGTTTTTGTGAATGACCACACTGTGTTAAGCCTGCAAAAAGTGTAAGCAACATAGCCTCTGTAAGGCCAAGTTAAAAGAATCAAACAAAAGCCCTAGAATTACTTCATATGGACTTATTTGGACCTGTCTTTGTAGAAAGTATTAACAAGAAGAAGTACTGTTTGGTTGTGACTGATGATTTCAGATTTTTCTTAGCTACCAAGGATGAAACATCTGAAATCCTTTGTAAATTTATCATAGGCTTAGAAAACCAATTGAATCATAATGTTAAAATCATTAGATGTGATAATGGGTCAGAGTTTAAGAACCATGATATGAATTCTGTGCTAAGAAAGGAATAAAAGGGAGTTTAGTGTGGCAGAACTCCACAGTAATAATGGTGTTGCAGAAAGGAACACAGGACCTAATTGAGGCTACTAGAACTATTTAGCAGACTACACTTTTACCTATTCCAATTTTGGCAGAGGCAGTTAATACTGCCTGCTATTACTGAATAGGGTATTTATTGACCAAACCTTAACATAAGACACCTTAAAAACTAGTAAAAGGTAAATCCCCTAGTATTAGTTTTATGTAGAACATTTTGGGTGCCCATTAGCATTTTAACACCTTAGATTCCTTGGCAAATTTTGATGAGGAAATCTAGCTGAAGGTTAATTTTCTTGGATACTCTATCACTAGTACAGCAATTTAGGAGTATACAACAAAAGGACCAAAAGGGTAGAAGAGAATCTGCACATTGATTTTCTTGAAGATCAACCAAATATGGCAAGAACTGGTCCTAATTGGATGTTTGATCTTGATTTTCTAACCAATTCAATGAACTATATTCTTTTATATAGAAAATCCAGTTAATGTAGATCTAGGTACACAAGATTCTTATGTTGCAAGTTCATCAGGAAAATATAAAGAACCTACTCAGGAATACATATTGCTTCCACTACACCCTCATAGGACAAGGATTCCAGTAGAAGATGTTGCTCTAGCTGCACATGAAAAATCTTTTAAAAGTTCTCCTAAAGATAATGATGTACAGGATTCAGAAGATGTTGCTGACAAGGAAGGACAACATCAGATGACAGAAGATGAACAAGTCTTGCATGATGAACTTGAGAAGATGATTGCTCAAGAAGTGATTGCTAAAGCTCTGGATGATGCAACAAGATAAGCTTTTGAAGAAGAAAAGAGGAATATTGCATCTCAAAAGAGGGCAGCTCAGACTACCAGTTTTACAAAACTTAGTACTGGTAGGTTATCTGTTAGTACTGCTACCACGCCATATGTTAGTACTACTAGTACTCCTACAGGTGTAAATGCTGGTGAATCATCATTTGTCTATCTTGGAGGAAAAACACCTATTGATGCATCTACTCTCCCTAATGCTGATTTACCTATTGGATCTAAATAACCTTATTAGAAATATTTCTGATGGCATTTACAAATTATGGCATATTCAATGGAGCCGTATGAATGATGATAATGTAAGTGCCATGCTGATGTTCAACAATATGGATGACACCTTAATGTCAGTCTTATTCCCACACTCAGAATTCATAAGGATCATCCAAAAGATCAAATTTTAGGAGATCCTAAATCAGCAGTTCAAACAAGAGGAAAGATTTAAAAGGATTCTTCAGCACAACAAGCATTGGTGAGCTACATTTCCAAATAAGAAAACTATCATAAGATCATCAGAACTGTTTGTTAGCTTGCTTTCTCTCCCAAGAAGAACCTAAGAATATATCACAAGCCTTACAAGATAAAAGCTGGGTTGAAGCAATGCAAGCGAAATTGCTGCAGTTTAAATTACAGAAGGTTTGGATACTTGTTGATTTGCCATCTAGGAAAAAGGCAATTGGCATAAAGTGGGTCTTCAAGAATAAAAGGGATGAGAGAAGTATTGTTAGTAACAAACAAAGCAGCTGTAGCAACAAGGGTTTAGACAGGAAACGGAATAGATTATGGATAGGTTTTTGAACAGTTTCCAGGATAGAGGCAATCAGGTTATTTTTAGCCTTGCATCATACAAGATTTACTGTCTACCAAATGGATGTTAAAAGTGCATTTCTTTATGGTACTATTGAAGAGGAGGTGTATGTCCATCAGCCTCCAGGCTTTGTTGATCCTGCTTATCAAAACAAAGTCTATAAGGTGATCAAAGCTCTTCATTGTCTTCATCAAGCCCCTAGAGCTTGGTATGAGACACTTTCTTCTTTTCTGATGGAAAATGGTTTCAGGATAGGTACCATAGATAAAACATTGTTTATCAAGAAGAATAAAAGTGATATTATGTTAGCTCTAAGTGTATGTGGATACATTATTTTTGGCTCTACAAATGAGTCCTATGTTGGACAGAGTTTGAAGACTGTATGCACAAAAGATTTCAAATGAGATCCATAGATGAACTCACTTTCTTTTTAGGACTTCAAGTGAAGCAACAACCTGATGGAATCTTTATTTGTCAGGACAAGTATATAGCTGACATCCTTAAGAAGTTTGATTATTGGTCCATCCTATTGAGTCTAATAAGCCACTGGTCAAGGATGAAGATGGTGAAGATGTAGATGTACACGTCTATAGATCTATGATTGGTTCCCTGATTTAATTGACTGCATCAAGGCCAGACATCGTGTTTGCTGTTTGTGCCTGTGCTAGATTTTAAGTCACTCCAAAAGCTTCGCACTTAAATGTAGTAAAAAGGATTTTTAGATACCTCAAACATCAACACAAATTAGGTTTATGGTATCCTAGGGATTCACCTTTTGAACTAGAAGCTTTCTCAGATAGTGACTATGGAGGAGCCAGCCTTGACAGAAAATCAACAATAGGTGGCTGTCAATTTTTTGGTAGAAGATTGATATCTTGGCAATGCAAGAAGCAGACTATTATGGCAAATTCTACTACTAAGGCAAAATATGTTGCAACTGCTAACTGTTGTGGGCAAGTACTATGGATACAGAATCAGATGATGGATTACTGTTTTAATTTCATGAACACCAGAATCCATATTGATAATGAGAGCACTATAAGTGTAATCAAGAATCCTGTTGCTCATTCTAGGACCAAGCATATCAAAATTCGATTTCATTTTATCAGAGATTGCTATGAGAAAAGATTGATAGAAGTTATCAAGATTCACACAGACTCTAATGTTGCAGACCTTCTCACCAAAGAATTTGATGTCATAAGATTTAAATTTTTGATGGTATGATGAGGCATTTTGATGCAAAGAAGAAGTTTGTCATGTACCCAAGGTTTATTCCAGTATTTTTGACTAACCAACTCAAGCATGTGCCTGTCCCTTTAGACCACTTCCCTATTAATGCCTTGACTACTAAGGTTTTCTATTTTATGGTTAAAAAGGGTAAAAAAATTTCTAAGAATGTGACCCCTTTATTTCCTTCTATGTTGGCTCAACCAACAGAGGATGAAGGTGCATTTTTAGAAAGACCATCTGAAATCCAACCCACACCTTCTCCTACTCACCCAAGTGAAGACCAGTCTGAGCCACAGCCTGACCCATTCCTCAGACCTTCTTCTTCTAACCCAATTCCGACTCCATTCCAGAAGGTTTTGGTGGGAATCATGGAGGTCAATCATCCAGTGATAGATCCCTATCAGGGAATGAGGATGGTTACACTATAAAAGTGTGTATGATCTTTGTGTTTCCTTGTGTAAACAGGTTACAACTCAAGCTACACAAATTAAAGATTTGAAGGCTCAGATCAAGCAGCTAAAGAAGAAGGCTAAACCTGTTATCTCACACCATAATGCTTGGATCAAGTGTCTCCATGAAGAAAAGATTGGCAAGGAAGAAGTCTTTGAAGACAAAGTTGATGCAGAAAGAGTCTGTATCCAAACAGGGAGGAAACTGCCAAGAATCTGAACTAATAGTGCATTAAAGATACACTTTTGATGATCATGAATGATGCAATGATTAACAGTTTAGCCTGAGGAATGCTCATAATGAGGGGAACAGTGAAGGACAATGAAGAAACAAGAGTTCGTACCGACAGGCCAAAAGTTAGTACCGACAAGCTAAAAGTTAGTACCGACAAGCCAAATGAGGACTAGCAGAGCCAAAAAGGACTTTGAGCTAAAGATGGAAATTTAGATAAATGCTGCTCCGTACAACTGTTTCAGAGTATGATGAAAACTATTGCTTAATTTTTTGTTACCATGAGCCAAAATAAGACTAAGCAAAAAGGATTTGAGATTAAAGAGATTAAAGATACTGATAGACCAAGAACTACAACTGAAAGGTCAATCTTAACTTTGAAGCCACTTCTAAAGATTGATCCTAAAGACAAAGGCAAGAAAGTTCTTAAAGAAAAAGCTAAATCAGAAGGTGTAAATGAAGCTGAAAGAAAGTTTTCTCAGCTTGCTAATGATGAAGAAATAGCCAGAAAGGTTTAGGAGGAATAGGAAGCAGAAGAAGAGAAGAAGAAGTTGGCCGATTAAGAAGATACTAAAGCTGCATTCACCAATGAGTATGACTTTATTCAAGCAAGACTTAATGCAGACAAGATTCTTGCTGACAAGCTTCAAGAAGAAGAGAGAGAAAAGTTCACCATTGAGCAAAGAGCCAAGTATTCTTCATGATACCATTATCGTCAACAAAGAAGAACTTCTTGCTCAACAAGATCTGAGGCTATCAAAAATAACTTCCTAAAAAGAAACAGCTGAGAATAACCAAATGATGACATAGTTGAAGTATGTAGGTCGATACAGACATGCTCGGCTGAACAAAAAGAAGTTTGAAGAAATACAAGTGACGTATGAAAAGGTAAAAAGGGAAAATGAAAATTTCATTACAATTGGTTTTGCAAAAGATGAAAAATTGATTGAAAAGATGAACAAGAAAGCAGCTGGTATGGATAAAGAAGAGGTTTCTAAAGAATTTGAAAGTACTAAGGTTAACGCTAAAATTGAAGAACCTAAGGAGAATATCAAGAAAGATCAGAAGGAGACTATAAGATGAAGCTACTAAAGAGGTCAAAATAGGCAAAGAACTGATTCTTATCATGAAGAGGAAATCAACTAAGGACCTTTCAAAGAATAGTTCCTGAAGAAGAAGAAAAGATTGATTATGAAGTTCTGGGCACTAGGTATCCTATCATCAACTGGGAATCAAAATTTTATGATTATGGTCATTTTGGAAGAGAGTTGATTTACTACAAAGTTTTTAGAACTGATGGAAGTTCAAGGTGGATCAAGACCTTTTCTGAGATGATTAAACTTTTTGATAGGATTGAATCAGGTTTTAGACACAATACTAGGTAATGAAAAGGATGAAACAACACCTCCAAAGATTGATCAACTTACTAGGTGTAATTTAAGGATTAGGTTTGAGTCAAAGGAAATAGATGAACTCTGGAAGAATCAAGAAAGAGTGGAAAGCTTCAGACTGGATATTCTATGAAAATTGTGGAGTTTTCATCTATGAGACGAGAAATGGTTACTGAGATCAATATGCTTAGCCAGAGAGAAGATAAACCTCTTATAAAAAACACACTTGAGAGTATGATGGGATCTAAATTGACAACATAAACTAATGTGATATACATATTGATTTGCTAAGGTTTATTGAGAAACAGATTGATGAGTTTGGAGGCCAAGATGGAAATGAGGAGGATCTTTGAGTGTTGGTTGTAAAACCACACACAAATGGTCATCAGTTCACCATGTTTAACAAACATACAGAACCGGGGGTGGCTAGTTCATAAGCAAACCGACATATTGTAAAGTACTATCTCAAATCCGGTTATGGTTTATAATGTTACCAAAAAATGTATGGTTCTCACTCACCTTGCTCGACAGGTGAAGAGTTGGCTATTCCAGTGATCAAACAAGTTACATAGGTAAAGACAATCAATCTGTTGATAGCTGATATTGCACTAAAAATTATATGGTTAACAGTGCACCATTGATCGTCAATAATATATAGAGCAAACACTCAATCAATTACCTTACACAAGGAATGTTTAAAGTCACCAAAATAAAATATAAATGTGTCCGGAAAGTATGATTCCCAGGTCGTTAGTCCCAACAGAGGCTTGAATGGAAAATCGAATCACGAATTGATAAGGTATAATATGACAAGGTTAGGACTTGTTTACTCTTCTACAAGTTTAAATTGCAAAAAACGATTAAATAAAACCAAAAAACGAAAGCTAAATAACTTAAATCCTAAAAACGGTCACCAAAAACAAGGCTAAATAACCTAAATTTTTGTACATTAAACCCCTAGAACAAATAAATTTAAAAGCTAAAATAGATTCTAAATGACAAATAACGAAGTTTAAAAAAAACTAGACTAAAAACGAAGGTCGTTTGACCAAAAAACGATTCAAGACAAGAACCGGGACAAAACCCGTTCTTTAAAAAATGAATTTTTGAAATATTAACCCTACAAAAGTTTTAGAATTTTTCCTACAAAATATATGAAAAAAGAAAATTTTTAAAAAACGGGGGGTGGGGGGGGGGAGTTTATATTTTTCTGATTAATATTTTATTTTTTATGAAATTTTTAAGTTTTTAAAGAAAATAAATTATAAAAAAATACTAAAAGTTTATAAAAAAATCTAAAAAATTTACACAAAATACTTAAAAGTGTGACGGTCCTAAGAAAAATAAGCTGACTTGACCAGCTTATCGAATAAGCAGAGAAATAAGCTCCAACAGCTTATAAGCCTCCAAGGGCCAAAACCCCCTAAATAATAAACCTAACAAACCTCTACCGGATGAGCTATTGTAGCACAGCGGTAGAGGCTTGGGGGTTTATAAGGGGTTGAGGGCTTTGAGGTCCCGGGTTCGAGCCTTGCTCACCCGGGTCCTTGGCCTTCCCCGTAATATTTTTTTTCAATTTTTTTTTAAACTTTAAAAGGGCTTATAAATAAGCAATTTTTATAACTACACATTTTTAACAAAAGCTTATAAATAACTGGAAAAACAGGCTTAAAGTTTGCAAATGTGCTTAAGAAATCTAATGCTTATTTTTTTCTTTTTTGGATTTTGAAAAAGCTATAAAAGATGCAAGTAAGCTAAAATGAAACTAAACTAAGCAAATAAGCAAATTCATGATGGATTAAGCAAAAAGAAAGAAAAATAAGCTTGAAAGAGCTTATTAAGCTACTGATGTGGAATTTAGCTAAAAACAGACAAAGGGGGCTACTTGAGGCTTATTTTTAAGCCACTAAAAGGCAACCTATGGATTTAAGGCTTATAGGTCCTTAAAGTTGGGCTTATTGGCTATCTAGAAGTGAAAAGAAAACAAGATATTAAAAGTAAATAAGCTGGAAAAGGCCAAATAAGTTGGCATGACATTGGTTTATAACCAATTCTAAAATCAAACTGTTTGAGTCTTTTATCAAAGCAAGTATAGCAAAGGCAAAGTGCAAATAAGCAAAAATAAGTTATCTACTACACCTAATAAGCAAGTATTAACAAAAATAAGCTAAGAAAATCAAACCAATAAGCCAGGAAAACCAAATAAGCTATAAGCCAAATGGGTTTGGGCTGCAGGCCCAAACAGGCTCTTGGGGGACTTTTAGGGCTTATTTTTAAGCCCTTAAAGTGGGACCCAATGGCTGAGCTTATAGGGGCTTAAAGCACACCCTATAAGCTTTCTAAAAATGCTTTTTGGAAAGAAAATGGTAAGCTTATGACAGCTTAAAGAAGCTGTCAAAAATGAGCTTTAGCACCAGGGCACTTTTGGCAGATTTGAAAACAAGCTCTAAAAAGCTCAAAATAAGCTAAATTTCCTAAAAAGCTTTCTAAACTAATTTAATACACCTAATGCAACAAAAAAAAAACATAAAAAGTAAGAGACAAAATGGAGAGTGTAGCTAATTATCCAATAAGCTAGTTAAGCTGTGGTCCTTACTGACAGGCCAACAGCCAAAATGGCCTACTTATGGCTTCAAAAATAAGCACTACAAGGAGATTTTAAGGAAAATGGCTTATAGAGTCTTGTAGTATAGCTTTTTAGCTTTCTAATAATGCACTTAACTTAAACTTCTAAAAACAAATAAGCAAAGAAAGATGGCCTTGAAAAATCACTTTTGCACCAGGGGATCTTGACAGTTTTTAAGGTGCAATAGTCAGCTTAATAATAAGCTGGCTAATAAGCCTAAATTCTTAAAATAAGTTAAAGCAAGACAACACAAGCTCCTAATGAGCTTATGTACAAAAAACTAGTAGCTAAAACTTTGATTTACTATCTGATATCTTGACATGAAAATTTGGCAGATTCACAAAGGAAAAAGAATTACTTATGAAAACTTTAACTAAATTTTGACAGATTTTAACAAGTACAAAGGTAAACCCAAGAAACCCTTAACTACTGCATTGTGACTTCTAAAACAACACTAAATTAAGACTCATAAGCTGGTTTTAAAGGCTATGGAAAATAAGCCTATAATAAGCAGGTTAGAAACCACAGTTTCGAGGGCAACCTAAGAAAAGTCTTAAAACAAGCTTTAATGCCTGAAACCTGTGAAAAACTAGTTGAGAACACCTTAAATTAGCTTGCCAAAAGTAACCAAGAGACCCAAATGGTTTTTATCCCAATTTGACCCGTTTTGACCCTTATGCCAAACACCCCTTAAAATTCTTAAAATGAATTTTTAAACTACCTTAGGATGACATAGGCTGAAACAGATTTAGCATAGGGCAAATAAAGATCAAATAAGCAAATTCAAACAGAAATTAAGCACTTGATGAGCAGATAAGCAAATAAGCAGTATGATGCACTAAATGAGAAAGGAAACTCAAAAATGAACAAAGATAGTGTACCTTAGTCCTTTGCTAAACCAAGGACAGAAATGCTCATATAGCTTTATTCAACTAGCTCCAGCTTATGGAAATAAGCTGGTACAAACCCATAAACCCATCAATGTCTGGCTTATCATCCTTAAGAGCTTAAATCAACACAGCTTAACCAATTCTTTTGTAACTGAACAACCAGGCTCCAATAAGCTCAGGTAAGCTTATTTAGGCTTAAAAAGCATTTAAGTAGACAATGTTGCTTATAAACAGCTTATTAGCTTATTAAGACTTATTATGACCATGCCATTAAAATAGCAACAAGTGAACCAATGACAGATTTTCAAAAGATATTAACTTTTATTAGAAACGTGAAACTAATACATTGCTTGTAAATAAGCTGAAATTGAATCAGCTTAAAAACGGGACATAAGTTGAAAGTAAATTATAACTTAAAATACATAAAACATAAAAATTACACTAGATAAAAAAACTACTCATCTCTCTGTCTTCCTTTTCTTTTATAAGCAGCTTGGCTTCTTAGTCTTGTGTTTGTTGTGCTTTCTATGTGAGAGGCAACCAAAGCATAATCCGAGCCCTTCATTCTCCTTGGATCCTTATGTAAAGCAATCAAACAAATCATGGCCCTTGAACCTGTTGCTTTTTCAATGGGATTGCCAAGGTGGCATGGCACATGTGACTAGGGGTGTTAGTGGAGATGAGGGTGAAGTTTTACCCACTGGTTAATTGAGTTGCAGGGTAAAAAGATGAAAGAGACAATCAGTGGAGTTTGGCGGGAAAAGATTTTATAAAAGGACAGGGCATGGGTTTGGATTTTGGGCAAAAAGGACCCCTCAACTTATATAAGTTGATTACATGAAAGGTCCTTGTGGTGGTGTAAGTTTTAGGAAATTGGCAGAAATGCCCCCTCAGGTTATATATGTTATTTACATTGGTGGTCCTTGTGTTATATAACTTTAGGGGTTTGGCATAATCAGCCCCTAAAGTTATATATCTCTTAAATTGCAATTCCACTCCTTGTAGTTTTAATCCTTGATTTACAACTTTAGGATTTGGCAATTTTGGTCCCTAAAGTTGTATTTTCTGATTCAGCTTCTCTTGGTTGGCTTTGACTTTTGTCGGGTTTGACTTTTTGTTGACTTTTGACTTTGACTTTTTCGCTCTTTCCGCTTCCGTTCTCGGTTTTGTCTAATTTGGCTTCGTTTTTCGTCCTTTTGTCGATATCCGACACCTGCACAGTACACAAAGCAAAACAAACATATATTTGGCAATTTCTGTCTGTTTTTGGTCATTTAGGCTCGTTTTATTAGGTATAAAATATGTGTAATTAAGCACATATTAAATCCCCCATACTAAGATATTGCCGTGTCCTCACGCAATGTTATGAAGTAAACACTTAAGAAACCAAGAATCTCAATCCCCCTCGATTAATAACCTCGAAAAGTAGCTAAGTGTTCATCAAGGGGAACTAATGAATCAATAGCTTCGACAAGTCCCGTTTTCACCATTTTTATATTTACACTAACTATCCCTAATATTTTTGTATTTTTCCTTTTTCTTTTCTTAACATGTTTGACTTCCTTTATTTTATCAACACTAGGATCATAGAATGAGAAGCGCCCATAGAATAATCTATGGATGTCCTGACGGATAAATTCATCGTCCCCGATTTTTCACTAGTCCCAAGCTAAGCGTAAAAACGAAATCACCGTTAAGTACAAGTAAAGATGCTAACACTACTTATAACTATGACTTGTCAACTTTTCGCTCCCAACAATTATTCAATTAGTGTGATTGTGCTTAATTTTAAGTTAAATTTAGATCGACAATTTTAGAAAGTAGTATAGTTTATGTGCATAACGATATTTCTGAAGAAATCTGGGGAAAAGACTAGATCACCCACCAACCAGCATATTCTCGATAGATCCCAGCCGAGTTCGACTTAGGTTATCAGGTTGAGACCCCACAGGAGAATGTTCGCAATGTAATAGCGGGATACTCCACCCTTTTAGGCCGAATTTCTTAGATTTACCGCTAAATAAACAATACTACTCAAAGCACGCAAACATCAAAAATTTAATGATCTCATTGGTGAGACTATTCCATGTAGCGACCTTTCTTCTCGGAACGTCCCAGCCTCATCAGCTAAGTGCCCAGGTTTTTGACACCCCACGGAGAATACTTAATCGAAATAATCTACCGACGGCAACCAACAACTTTTGAAGTCTTAAAGCAAGTTATTCTTAGTTCAAAATTATACTTGAGTTTAGAAAAAGAAATCTTAACCATTAAATTTTCGCTATATACTACACTACCGTCATCAATTTACATGTCTACAACATCGGCACGCCTCCGACAAGATGTAGTGACTTAGTCTGATGACGGTTTTATTGATAACACCTTCTATTTTATTATCTCACTAATGGGCCTTGTTTGAAGACTGCAACATCGGTAGTTGAGCCTGGCAGTGCGTAAACCTTTATCAGCCCACTAATTTATATTATTATTATTATTAATATATTATATATATTAAAATATATATATATATATTATAATATATGATATATATATAGCTATTATTCTTTTTTATTTTCCGTAATAGAAATAATTTGGTTTTTAGCAAACTCAAGTATAAAAGCTGAACTAAGATGAATAATTTTGTTTCCGAAGAGTTTCTTTTTAGAAAAATGTTGTTTTAATGTTAAGCTAAGAATAAGACTCCGTTTCTTGTAAGGTTAAGAGCTCTCTGGAGAAAAAAGCGACAAGTTTATACCTATAAGCTTTTAAGATCCAAATAATCCTTATTTAGCATCCAACTTGTAAATAAAACACTTCATTTTTCCGTTTCTTCGCAAATTTAAAATCCCTAATATAAAAGGATCCGCGAGATGATTAGCTATAAACTTTCGTGTATTAAATGGTTAACGGCAAAGCTAGGGTAAACACGCCCGAACGAGTCAAAATTTATTCATATTTACAATTGGGAAAGTTTCAAAACTGTGACAAACCCTTATTTTATTTCTCGAAAATTTTTAAAAATTTTTAGTTTTTTAATAAATTTTTTTGTATTTTGCAAAAATTTGGTGGTAAAAAACGGGATTACGTGATACAACGGACTGCGAGGAAAAAAATCAAAATCGAAGATTCCCCCTCATACTAGAACTAAACATGTCTTCGATGTTTTAAAAGGGAGGTGGTACCTACGTAAATTAAGGCGTGTTATTAAGTGTGTCAAAAAGATCAAAACGTTAGTCGATGGATTTGGATACTGGATTCCCAAAATTGAAGCTGAGGATGTGAAACTCTGAGGCAAAACTGGAGCACAAGAGTCTTTACAATTGGGAAATCCTGGACTACAACACAAAGCACACAAAATTTTGGAAAACAGGGTCATGGACAGTTGTAGTTCCTCACACTAATAACAATTATTACTACATACTACTACTGATAAGCATGGGGTGCCTCCCATGAAACGCTTGTTTAAGGTCGCTATGCTTGACCCGTCCTCCGAATTTATTGGTCCTGGGGAGTTTGGAGATCCAGGATACCAATTGTGGTAAGTCCCCTCACAAAGTAGTTGCTTCAACGTATGACATTACTTTGAAATTTGGCCGGAGTTTTGGGATACTCGAAAAGTGCATATGGAAAAACTTGGGTTTACAGTGATGGTCCACTCAGCGGGTCTAAAGCTTGCCGAGAAAATTCTTCAATCTAGGTTAAAGAGAGGACTCGATCACCGCGTGAAAAAGCGATTTTTGATCTTGAGTCATGGATTCTCTTTGTTTTCTCTGTATAGATAAAGAGTTTTCTAGCTTGATCACGAAGTTCTTAAGTTCTTAAGCAAACTTTCTGATGATCGCGTGGTTTTGATATCCAATACGTTTGTATGCTAATGGGCCCAGTAAAGCTTTGTCTGTGCCCCACTCAATCGGTAGATGGTACATTCTTTCCATATACAAGCTTGTTACGGAAGTGCACCCGATGGGAGTTTTGTAAGCTGTACGAAGGCCCATAGAGCCGTTATCCCAGTTTGTTTGCTGACCAAGAGTTGTAATGAGGCACGATTTTTGCCATCTAGTCCTTTCTAGAATTCTTTTCAAACCACGAGTGGACTACTCAATTTGCCCACTGTTTGTGGGTGATCGCTGATGTGAGAGACGATGAGTGCATCCATAATTTAAGCATGACTTTTGAACACTAGCATGGCAAAACTGGGTTCGCGGATTCATTATGATTGCTCGAGAGGGGCACAAATCTGGAGAAGAGAGTTTTAAGAAATTTGCAAACAACTCGGGCATCATGGTGGGAGCGGCTTTTGCATCAACCATTTTGTTATAATCGACTGCCACGAGTATATACTTGTTCCCTCTTGAAGACGGGAACGGCCCCATAAAATCAATGCCCCAAATGTCAAAGATTTCGCAAACTTGGATAGAGTTTTGTGGCATCTCATCACGTTGCGAAATTTTGCCTTGACGTTGACAAATGTCACATCGGGTGACAAAGTCGTGGGCATCCTTGTAGATCGTGGGCCAATAAAATCCTGAATCGAAGATCTTTTTAGCGGTGTAATTGGCACCGTAGTGTCCCCCGGTGGGTCCACTGTGGCAAGCTTTAAGAATGTCAAAAGCTTCTTGCCCCGAAACACAACGCCTAATTACTTGGTCAGCACAGATCTTGAATAGAAAGGGGTCGTCCCAGAAATAATGTTTGACATCTTTGAAAAACTTGTTTTTCTGTTGGGTCGACATTCCCTTGACAATGAAATTCCCCGCATGGTAGTTTGCAAAATCGGCAAACCATGGGGCATTATCATCACCACGAAAGGTAACCATCCCAAGTGTCTCGAGAGGAAATGTTTCCGTAATTTCCTTTTTCTCGAGCTCACTTTGATGGGGATTTTCAAGTCTAGAAAGGTGGTCTGCGGCGAGATTTTTTGCTCCTTTTTTATCACGGATAAAGTCTACAAAATTTTGAGAACAAAATTCACCAGAGGCAATTTGGGGGGGTTAGCATCTTGTTTAGCAAGAAGGTACTTTGAGAGATTCGAATGGTCCCGTATACATATGCTTTTGGACAAGACAGATATGCCATAATTCTCGAAAGCTACCATACGGTAAGTATAGATTCTTTTTTCGTGTAGATGTAATGTACTTGAGCTGAGTCATAGTTTTGCTCGATAGTATATTCGGTTGGAGTTTAGTGCTTGGTCTTACGTTGCTCCTAGGACTCCTCAACAGATATAAATCACTTTGCATAACTATGATTTCGAACAGGGCAATGTCCCAATCGGGTCAGCAACTAGAATTAGGCTGGTTACTTCATCATAAGGTGTTTCAAATGCCTGCGATAAATTCTCGAGAAGATAAACGGAGTTTCTTTTTCAAGGAGGTGGGTCATAGGCTGGGCGATTTTGGAAAAATCCTGAATAAATCGTCAGTAGAATCCGGCGTGACCGAGAAAACTACGAATACCCTTCACGGTAGTAGGATGAGGTAATTTTGCAATGACATCAACTTTTGATTTATCCAACCTTAATCCCGGACTTAGAAATCTTAGTGGCCAGGACTTTTCCTTCCATTGACATAAAGTGGCATTTTTCCCAATTTTGCACAGATTGGTGTCTTCACACCTTTGGAGCATTTTGTTAAATGGAAAAGCTAAGAGGAGAAAGAATACCGAAAACGAGGAAACATCCATGAGACTGCCTGGTTTTCTCAATCATATGTGGAAAGATTGCAAACATTACACCTTTGGATCGTGCCCGGTGGCATTGCATAACCCAAAATGCATGCGACGATATGGAAATGTCCGTAAGGAGGTTGAAGGGATCATCTTTGATCAAGTGGGTCAATTGGGATCTGAAAGTAGCCGGAGTACTCCATCCAAAAAGCAATACGTACTTCATTTCCGGCTAATCTTTTCAAGCAATCTGATCCATAAATGGCATTCGAGAATGGTCTTTTCGTGTTTGCCATCATTGAGTTTTCGGTAAATCGATGCAAACTCGCCATCCCGTAACCAAACCTAGTGGGTATTATTCATTTTCTTCTTTTTTCACCACGTATATGCCTTCCCCTTCTTAGGGACACAGTTGAACGCGGGCTTACCAGGGACTGTCAGAGATAGGGGTACAATTAACCCAAGCATCAAGAAAGATTGATAACTTCTTGTTAATATCTTCATGGATTTTGGGGTTAACTCATTCTCTGATGTTGAACACGGGTTGGCATTTTCTCCATCAAAATCTTATGGGTACAAAATAGTGGATCTAGCCCTAAATATAGAAATTTCCAAGCTCTTTACTGGCATGTTTGTTGTGGACTTCAAGACGTGATCAGGGCGGTTTTATCCTCATCTTTTCAGTTTTTAGCGATTATGACGGGTAATTTGTCATCACCTCCAAAAACGCATACTCAAAGATGGGGTGGATGGTATGTCTTTGAGTTCTAGGTCGGGAGTGATCTTCAATGAAGAGTTAACTTGATCAAGCCCATTGATTTCACAACTGGTGCCGGAGGGAGGATTGGGACATTCTTGATCTCACATTAACAATTCCGCAGGTAATCAGTATCTCCCTCAGGAAAAAAATTCATAGATGCAGGCAACACATGTTGGTATCAGAATCATCATGTTCAGAAAATTCCTCGTTTCTTCCTAAAGAAATCATTCCTCCGAAGGGGGTGAAGATGGAGAGCGAGATTCGATCATAAGGTCTGAAGTAGAATTTGGATTGCAACTTCATGAAATTTCAAGTATTCTTGAACAGTTTTATTCTTCACAAGCTGTCAATAACATCAACTCGGTTAACGATTCTATGATATTGGATGGAGAAAGTTTTAGTATCACCATCTTTGATCGGTCAACAGATTGCGTCACGTGCCTAAGGGTCATCTACTTCACCTTGTGGAACATCTATTCAAGGCACGTGACGTCTCAAGAAAGGTCTTCCTAAGATTAGGGGTGAACCCAAGAGATGGAACGTAATAACGACCACAAAATCGGCAGGAAAGAAAGACGTTCCCAACTGTCACGAAAAATCCTCGGCGATGCCGGTTAGAGTAGAAAGAAATCGTTCTTCGGTCGGCAAGTTCAAGAATCATTTAGGTTTTGGTCAAAGCTGGGAGACTTAGTTCTTTCCAAATGGAGAGAGGCATTAGGTTGATGCTTGCACCAGATCGGCCAAGGCTAAGCATTCATTCATCTCTGGAAAGTCACACGGTATAAGAAATCTTACCGGGGTCTAAATTTCCGGGTAATCTTACGGATAACCGTCGAGCAATTCTCGTGTACCGGTGTCTTTGTCAACTCTATTATCTATATCCTTGTCATTGAGGAGCTTTCTATAACATGGTGCAAATTTTGGGCATGTGTATGTAGGAGAGCGTCCGCGAAACTTGCTCAAATGGAGATTCTTAAAAATCTCCATAAAAATTGAGCTCGAGATCGTTCTTTTTCTCGGGTTTCTTTCGTTGGCTCTTGAAGGATAAGGCAATGTTGGTTTAGTTTTTGAAGCAACAACGGTCTCACCAATTTGGTCATCAGTTTAGACCACTAGAGGTTGGATGTTTTCGGTGCTTGGTTGCACCGTATCCTTCGTCGCCTCGGGTTCATTTTCCATAAGAGGAGAAGAAATTTGAGGTCCATTATAGGAAACACCGCTTCGGGTAGTGATTGCTTTCACATCACCTTTCGGGTTTAGCGATGGTGTGTTGGAAGAGAACCCGAGCCCGAAGTCGAAGCGGTATTACTATTTTACGAATTGGTGATCAGGGTCCGTTTATATTCTGCCATTTGATTTTGCATATTTTGCATAACCGCGTCATTAGCTTTGACGTAGTTATCAAAATCGGGCTTAGACACACCTGGTGCTGGAAGAACTGGAGCTTGGTAAGGTGGAGCTTGAAAAGTCGGGGGTTGATTAATCTGGGGTTGGTAAACTTGTCCTTGATTGAAATTATTACCCCGATTTTGGTTAAAATTGTTCCCCCGATTTTGGTTGAAATTGATCCCCCGATTTTGGTTGTTTTGATGGTTTTGCATAGGAGGAAAACCGGGAGGTCGAATTTGGTTTGCAACCATCTGAGGTCGGTAATTGGCATTCCTCATGGGATGTAGTTAATTTGCGGCGGCTTGTGACCTAGTATTCTTGGATATTGTCACGAAAAATGTTGCCATCGGTGGCTGGACAATTTTGGTAAGAATGACCACCCCCGCAAGTTACACAACTTTGCTCGACTGCTTTTACAGGAGCGGGAGCTGGAGTTTGGTTTTTCTTATCGAGAATCAATGCTCTAACCATATCTTTCAGCTCAGCAACATCGGATGAAACTGCTGGGGTGGAAGAGCTCGTACTCACTTTGGAAACAATGGCCTTGCTTCGTGATATCGAATTTGGATTTGCTCTCGTGTTTTAGGCAATCACGAGGCATTTTAATCCAGAAAGTTACCACCCGGCAGCGGAAGTTTAAGAATCCCGGATCATTTGCATTTTAGGGGCATTATAGAATGTATCGAGTTGGATGCAATTTGAAAACCATGATGGACGGGCATTCCCTAAGAAGATCATTGAATCAAGGTCCATGCCTACGTTTAAAGCGTTTCATCAAATCTTTTGTTGAAATCTCGTTGACTTTCATTTGGTAAGATTTGTTGTTTTAGAGTAAGGAGGGAAGAATTTGTTATTGAATTTCGAAACAAGATATCCATGTAAGAAATTCGATCGAGGGTGGGTCTTTTCAAGCAAATCGGGAGCTACCTGAAGTGGGAAAATGGGGAAAAGTAAGCTTAACGACGTATCTCGCGGACGTTCGGGAACTTCATCGTAGACGTGATCTTGTTGAATATCGGATGTGAGCATGTGGGTCTTTTTATCATGGTCAAAAATTGCTTGTTTTTGAACAAGATTAAAGTAGCCATGCTGGATCTCATAGTGTTTGCGGTAATTTCCGGGGGAACAACGATCGCATCCTCGTAACCTCGGTGGGTGCTTCGAGCAATTGCGCCATAGTACGATTATCGTCCATCGTAACTATGGGAGGATTGAAAGTTTCTTGATTGTTATTTGGCTTCTCAAGATTTGGTGATTCAACAGAAGTTTGTCGGACTTGTTGTTGTCGACGATTACGGGCTTGAGAACGATTTGGATTTGTGCGCATGCACAAAATCAAAAAATATAAAAGGAAAATTTACACTAAATATTTTTTTTTCAGGACTTTTGGTTTTTTTTTGGTTTTTTTTCAAATGATTATTCACAATTGATTTTAGGACAATGAGAATTAGACAATTAAAACAAATAATCTACTTCTTTACGGTAGTTCAATGAATAACGTCAAGCGAGCGGAGGAAGTTAGGAATAACAGCGGAGTATATTTCTCCTTTCGGGTCGTCGTTCCTCGGAACAACATCCTTTATACCCACTTTATGTTGTATATCTTTTCAAGGTGACAGCCGCACGTGTAAGCGACACAAATGACAAGTTTTTAATCTTTTGTTTCGATGTTGGGAACCAAACAGTTCTCGGAAGTTATTTATGGATATTACCTCAATTGAGAATATTATATTTTGGTATTTTTACCAATTTGTGAATTTTATTTCTTTTTTTTATGGACAATGGTTTTTTTTTTGGTTTTTCTTTTGTTTTTATATGATAATTATACTAATAAAAGAAGATGAAAAATATTTTTGTATTTTTTATATTTTTATAGAAGAAAATATTCACAGATTCAAACACAAATTGTCAAACGTAACGATAATCGTTTTCAGCCTCCCCGGCAGCGGCGCCAAAAATTGACTCGCGTATTCTTACTCCTTTTTACATATAAATAAATATAAATATATAACAAGGATCAAAATCCACAAAATCAATGAAACCGGAAGTAGTATAGAATATTTCCGGGTCGTTATGTCCCAACGAGGCTTGAATGGAAAATCGAATGACGAATTGATAATCGATGTTTGAATATGACAAGGATATGATTGGGCACTAAACCTAATAAGCAAATGCACGAAAAGATAAGCAAGGAAAATAAACTAGAGCAGGTATAAAGGGTAGAAATGGTAAAAACACGTAAAACTTTTATACTAAGACCACTATAAGCTCAAATAGCTTAAGATCAAACCAAATAAGCGTAGTCTAA
Source organism: Tanacetum coccineum (assembly GCA_026074375.1). NCBI lineage: Eukaryota > Viridiplantae > Streptophyta > Magnoliopsida > Asterales > Asteraceae > Tanacetum > Tanacetum coccineum. Next base: position 38,637 of record BQNB010035638.1, read on the forward strand.
CTCTGTAATAAGGCAAATTCAGCAAGCAATTAAAAACTAAGTTAAGAAGGACGAAACTCTGCAGTGCCAGTACTTATACAACATTACTACACATTGTTAACTATGAGTACTAATTGAGTAGTATATGTAGCTCTAGAGAGTTAGTACTGCTAGCTTTAACAAAACACAATGAAACAAGAATAAGCAAATAAGCTAAACATATATTTTCTTTCCCTAATAAGCACTCAGGCATAAGAATAAGTAACTGGAATAAACTAGAATGGCGAATAAGCTAAAAAACTAAAAACTGATTAACTCTTGAAATTACTTTGAAAAGGCAAACAAGCTTAAATAATCTTACTATAAACATTAGTATAACGTAATTGCGTTTAATCTACTCTAATATAAGCTAAGCAAATCGTAAATAAGAGTACTAATTAGTGATAAGCTAAAATGAAACTAACAGTACTAACATGTTTGAACTTCCTTTTTCTAACATTAGTGTTATACTGCTAGCTGTTGTTGTTACGTATGCTAGTTGAAAATCCCAAAAGAGAACTAGCAGTACTAACTATGGGTTAGTACTGCTAGTTGAAAATACCCCTGAAAGTTTTCAAAAATCATTTTTTTTTCTTAATTCAAGCTGATTTGATCCTAATTTGTTAAAAACAGATTATCGAATAACAAAATAAGGCACTTATAATGCAGTTTTAATCAATAAATCAACACATAAATAAGCTAAATTCAATCTAACAAGTTTTAACTCATGACGAAACAGTACCTAACTAAGAAATGTGCACAAGTCACTTTTAAACTAACAACTAAGCAAGATAAGCACTAAACATCGTAATAAAGCATAAATAAGCAAATATAAGTAACAAATAAGCACTAATAAGCAGTTCTACAGTAAATAAGCAAAATAAGAAAAATAAAGACTTACAACTCCCTTGCTCAAAACAAGGTTAAACAAAGAGTCTACAAGCTCTAGCTTGTATGAAACAAGCTAGTGAGAGTCCATAAGCCCATCCAGAACTGGCTTATCATCCATAAGCTGTGGTATATTTGAGGTGAGATTTTTTACTTTTTTTCTTAGCCTATTTAGCCTTTGTAGTTTACTTAAATGGAAAACAGCTTATTAAATAAGCTGAGTGAGAGTTTCTTAACAATTTTAACACACAAATCAAACACTTAGTAGTGAATTTAAAAACTTGACTTTTTAACTCATAAACTTCAAACTTTCATTAATTCGTAAAAAGAGTACAAGGCAGTAAAATAAACTGGATAAAATGCTAAAATGATTTAATAAAAATTACAATAAAACTAAGATAAGCTAAGATTCCTTCAAGGCTTACAAAAGGCTCTATTTATAGCCGAAGTCTTCTCTTCTTGGTCTTTTCACCTGTGTTTCTTTGTGTTGAAGACAAAAACCCAAGTGTGCTTGTTGGTGTGAGGTGATTCTAAAACAAATCCCAGCCTTCAATTTCTTTTGTGCTTCTTTTGAGTCATCTAAGCCATCGAAATCACTTGGAAATGGTGAGGGATTGCCAACATGGCAATTATAAAGCTGGGGGGAGATAGTGGAGGAGGGGGGGGGCGATTTTGTCTTAACCCAAGGGGTTGTAGAGGGTTGGCAGGGTAAAAGGGTGGGAAGACACCCGTGAGTTGTATCTGGGTTTAGTTGGGCGGGAAAAAATGGCTTTGGATAAGTTGGCAGCTTTGGCCCCTCAAGTTATACTTCCCCCAATTTCCAATTTTAGTCCTTGTCTTGTTATTCTTGTGATACAACTTGAGGTTTGGCAATTTTAGTCCCTCAAGTTGTATTTTCTTCACTTGGTTGACTTTTGACTTTTTCGTGGTTGACTTTCTGACTTGATGACTTTGGCTTCAATTTGACTTTGTCTTTTCCATCCCGTGCTTGGTTTGGTCATTTTGGCTTTCTTCTTGTCCTTTTCTTGATTATCGTTTCTGACAATAAAATCAAAACATACAAATACACTGTATTTTTGGTTACGTTTTTTAGTGATTTTAGTCGTTTTTGATAGAAAATGGTATGCTGTGAATTAAGACATACCAAAAACCTTGGATGCATTAGGTACTATATGTAATTCAATTCAGGCTAATAATATTAATGCTGATGTGATCCCTTATAAGGTTTCACATGTAGATGATTCAATTAATCTTAATGTTGATGAATCCACAATACCTAGTGACCCTATCGTTCAATCTGTGGACATCAATACCAAGTCAACATCCTATGCCGGAGCTACGAGTGCAAGTGCAAAGGATCAACCAAAAGTTAATTCCAACTTTCGTACCTTAGTGGCTGCTGTTCCTGTATTTGTGGTGTTAACCATCTCTATTTGTAAGTTGTTGAAAGGTTGTACTGCTTTGAACACACTCTATATAGCTACTTTATTGGAAAGAGAATGGCGTTTCTGGTTGTTGAATATTATGCTAGGAATAACTGGGCAAAACATGGGCTAAAAAGGATTATGATGAATTCCAAAGGCTTCTTTTTCTTTAAATTTGATTCTCGGGCTGGTTTAGAGGCTGTTCTGGAGGGTGGTCCTTAGTTGATTCATAAATCTTCGATCATTAAAGAAATGGTCGATGGATACTAGATTGCTCAAAGAGAAATTGACTCGTATTCGATTATGGTTTTAAATTGCATGATGTTCCTATTCAAGTTTTTGAAGAGGATGGTATTAGTCTAATTGCTACGTTCATTAGTAAACCTGTTATGCTTGATTCATACACAAGCTCCATGTGTAATGATTCGTGAGGTAGGAGTAGTTTTGCTCGGTGCTTAATTGAGGTAAATTCAGAGGCTGTTCGTGGAGTCTGTTATCATATTGGTATTCCATCTCTTTCTGCAGGATGTTTGTTACCAAAGTAAAACATCCATGGTTGAGTATGACATGAAGGACGCCCAGATGAGTTACATATAAGATTTTTGGTCATGTTTCTGATATTGCCCTAAAAAAAGTTGGTGAGTCCTCCTATTGTTGCTACTTCTAATGTTGTTACCCCTAATGCTGAGAAGACTAATGATGGTTTCCAAACAGTGGGTAAAAAGAAGAAGAGGAAAGGTAAGTCCAAGTCTACTAATGACGGTCAGTTTACTGGTCTTTTGGTTAAACATAATGTTAGATATGAGCTTAAAGCGACTACAAGTGCACCAATGAAGGATATTATGTTAGGTATAAATCTTAATCGAAACCCTATGTTGAAGACGTATGGTTTAATTCAATCTAAGAAGATAATCTTTCCCGTCTAATTCTTTTTCTGCATTAAATGAAGAAGAAGAAGATGATGAAAAAGAAGTGGAAAATGTGTATGATGAATCGGCTAACTTAATTCATAACATAAAAGCTGGTGGAAGTTCATCTTTCACGGCTGCTGCGGGTTAGCTTGTTTAGTTGTGTTATGTGTTCTAGTTGCAATTAGTTGTTTCTAGAGTTGTAAGAGTTTATGGTTGGTATGTAATAAGCTCTAGTTTTAGGTGTTTATCAAGCTGTTTAGCTTGAGGTTAATGTGGTACTTTATCCACATTCCATTTGTTCTTAACTTTTTTTTGGTTTTAATATACTTTACCGGGGTAACCCTTTACCCAAAAAAATAGAATTCCGTCATAATTAAATGCATCCGTATAAAGCATCCTTATTTGCTAATTATAATCTATCTTATTGATTAAAGCAATGGTGATCTTGTTAAGCCCTAGCTCATGGAGACTTTACCCACTTACTGCTTAATGGCTGGTATGTGCTTAATTACACATACCTTTGACCTTTAAAACCAGACTTAAATGACCAAAAACGTACCAAAAATACTTTGTATTTGTATGTTTTCATTTATATTGTGCAGGAAACGGATATCCGAGAAAAGGACAAAAAATAAGCAAAAAAATAGACAAAATCCAGCACGAAATGGTAAAGCGTGGAAACCCTGAAAGTCAACAGTCAAAGCCGAAGTCAAATTCAACGAAATGTTAAATGGGCCTACCCGTACCCATCTAATGGGCCGGGTCAACCCATTTATACATTATGAAGACCAATGGGCCTAAAATCCATTTTATTAATAAGGCCCAGCCTTAATGCATAAGCCATTACATTCTAATGCCGTTTAAGTCCTTTATTTCTTTTACACTTGACTGTCGTTAGCCCCACGGACTAACCTTGCAATATAACATAACACACTAAGGGACTAACTGTGTCAAGTCCTCCAAAGTTTCCATACACTACAAGGACCATAACTGCAAACACATGTATAACATTGGAGGGACAATTCTGCCTGAACCTCAAAGATGTATCACCCACTAAGGATTATACGTGTTATAACTATATACATGTTGAGGGGTTAAATTTTCCAAACACAAAAACTCCTCCCCTGCACCTTCAAACAAACAGACATAAACCTCATTTACCCGCCAAAACAACCCCACATACTGTTCATTGTCTCCCCCGCCTCGTTTACTGTTCACCACCTAACAAAACTATCACTCTCCATCACCTCACACCCCACATGGGCTCTTGCCACTTTGGCAATCCCTAAAAATCCCATTGGCCAAGGGATACGACAACAACATCAAGGGTTGAGATTACTCGGATTGGGCACCAAGAAACTTTGATGGCCAAGATTGCTTTGAGCTTATACTCACACAACAAACACACTCCTTGGTCTCTCTCTTAAAAGAAACACAAACGGGTGAAGTCAAGAGATGAAGACCTAGCTCGTTTAGTATAAAATAGGACTTTGTAAGCCCTTAGAGGCATCTAGCTTAATTTAGTCAATAGTTTTCAGCTTATTTTAGTATAACTTAGCTTATTGTACTCTCTTTTTAAATCTTGTAATGTTTTTTTAGTTAATGAAATTTAAAGTTAGTTTTTAAATCTTTTAAGTTTATTTATGTTTAAAAGTTTTTCACAATCTTTATAAGCTCTTAATCAAACTTATAAGTAAACTGTTTTCATTAAATACTAAGAACTTAAGAAAAATTTATAAAAAACCAAAAAAGAATCACCCCCAAAATCCCACAGCTTAATTATTGGATGATAAGCCAAAAAGGGATGGGCTTATGGACTCTTACTAGCTTGTCTTTGACAAGCTAGAGCTTGTAGATTGCTTATTTTGCCCTGTTTTGAGCAAGGGCTTGGTAAGTCTTCTTATTTTTCCATTTTTCCATTTTTGCTTATTATCACTATTCATCAGCTTATTTTGTGCTTATTCCTGCTTTTTACTGCTTATTTATGATAATCATGCTTATTTGTCTTAGTTTTATGCTTATATGTCATTTTGTATGCTTTTTTCCTTAAAACTGCCAAATTTGCCTTGTAAACTGCTTATTGCTATATTACTTATTTCAGTGCTTATTGTTTTGCTCTTTGTGCTTATTTTGCTCAATCTTTCTTTGCTTTTATTTCGTCTTGCCTTATTTTTGCTTAAATCTCCTTTTATCAGTCCAAAATTTGTTTTCAAAATGATAAAGGGGTGTTTGGCATAGTAGGCCAAAGTGGGTTATTTTGGGTTAAAAACCCTTGGGTCACCTTAGCCATCTTTGGCAAGCTTCTTTTAGTTGTTTTAAGTCATTTTCAAAAAAGTTTTTAAGTCTTTTAGTTATATTTTAAGTTTTCTCTAAGTTTTCTTAAAACTGTTGGTTCCAAGAACAGTTTTATGAGCTTATTTGATTAAGCAGTTAAAACCAGCTTAGGAGTGTTGTTTTTTGTGTCTTTTTAGTGTCTAAATTAAGTGGTATAAGTGTCTTTTATTTTACCTTTGTTGTTGCAAAAGAATTATCATTTTTGTCATGTATTTTTCAAGTGTTAAAAATATGCTTTTATACATTATCAAATCTCAGCTTTTACAGTAGTGTTTTTTTAGACTTTGAAAATTTGAGCATAAGCTCTTCTTAAGCCTATCTCCATCTGTTTCAACTTTATTTTCAATTTCAAGCTCATTTTGTGGCTTATTTTAAGGTCTGCTTATTGTCCCTTTTTCCTTAAGAAATCAAAATCAGCAAGTGCTGATTGTGGACAGCCCATTTGACAATCCTTTTTCTTGCCTTATTTGTGTTTCAATTTGCTTAACTTTTGCTGATTTGAAAAGCCCTTTGGATAGGCTTTAAGACCTTACAAGCTATTAAGCCAAAGGACTCCTCTAGGTGCTTAAAAACAAGCCCCAAAAGTTGTCCCTTGACCTGTTGTGTATGCAGTTTGTGGTTAAGTGCTTATTGCTTCTTTTGAGCTTAACTGTCTGTTTCATTAGCTTAACTTTGCTTACATTTGCTTATTAGATACAGGACTCCATTTATCTTTGCTTATTTTACTTTTGTCTTAGCTTAAGTTTGCTTAAATTGCCATATCAGTTAGCTTAGGATTAGGATTTAGTTAAAATAAAGTAGTCTGCCATTTTAGTGCTTAATTTCCCAGCTTATTTTTGATTTCTAAAAAATTTGTCTTTTTAAAAGTTGCTTATATTTATCTGTTTTACAAGTTTAAAAAAAAGAAAAAAAAATAATAAATTGCAAAAAGGAGAAGCCTAGGCTCGAACCCTAGACCTCTCCCTTTACACACATACACACTTAACGTCCCACACACTAACCATCATGCTACAATAGCTCATCCGGTATGAGTTTGCAAAATCAATCATTTAACTACTTCTTTAGCCTACAAGCCCATAAGCTGTTTTAGCTTATTTAGAGCTTATTCCAATAAGCTGGAAACCCTAGCTTATTTTTCCTGAAACCAGCATAGCTTAATCTACTTTTTGTAATTTTTTCCTATTTTTCCAACATTGTTTTCTATTTTTAATCATTTATTTTATTTAAAATTGTTTTTAAATCATAATAAATTATTAAAAAGTCAAAAAAATATAATTCTTTTTTTAAAAATTTTCTTTTATCATATAGTTCCTAGGAAAATTGAATTTGCTCTCGTAGGGTCATTTTTGCAAAATTTCATTTTTTTAAAGAACGTGATTCATTCCCGTTCCCGTTTTTTGTGTTTTAAAGCCCAAATCAATTCCGTTTTCGTTCTAGTTTTCTTTAATCTTACTTTTTAGTTAATTAGAGTCTATTAAAAGTGAAAAAATCATTTTAGGTTATTTTTTTAGAAATTAGGGTTTTTAAGTGTCGTTCTTAGATTTTCGTTTACGTTTTTAGTATAATTTTGTGTGCCTTTCTCATTTCTAGTATAGATTGCCTTATTTTTCCCGTAGATTTAGAATCCAACCCAAATCTTGTTCCATTCAATCATCAAATGTAAATCCAACTCTCGACTTTCCAATTCACTCCTCGTTGGGGATAAACGACCTGGGAATATCACATACTACTTTCGGTTTCACTGATTTTGTGTATTTTGGTCCTTATTATATATTTATATTTATATATATAAAGGGTTGAATTTAACACTAATTGATTTTTGGCGCCGTTGTCGGGGAGGAGTGTAAGCGTTTGTCGTTTCGAAGTTTGACAATTTGTGATTTGAAGATCTTTCCCCGTGAAGTTATTTTTGTTATTAAAAATATAAAAATACAAAAATATTTTTCATTTTCTTTTTAGCATATTTATAAACCAAAGTAAAAAAACCAAAAAAGATTAAAAACATTGTCAATTAAAGAAACAACATCACAAGTTGGGTAAAGAACACCAACAAAATATATTTCAATTTAAAGTATTTCCATTAATAAGTTCTCGACCAAAGAATCAAAAAATTACCCTTTTGTGTCACTTGCGAATGTTATGGTCACCTTTGAAAGATACCAAACTCAAAGGAGGGTATAAGGCGGGTTGTTTCTAGGAAAACTATGACCTAAAGGAAAATTGTTTTTAATAGTTCGAGCCTTTCTATTCCTCTGCACCTTTTGTTGCATTTTTCTTTTTCGAAGAGTTACCGAGAAGCTTGTTGATTATTAGGTTTAAGTTGTTTTATCTCGTTGTCCGTTATTAAAATAAATTGTGAATTCATTGTTGCTAAACCAAAAAGAACAAAAAAAATTAGTGTAAATTTTCTTTTTATGATTTAGTGCATGCGTACTCGTTCTCAATCCCGTAATTCTCTAACCGTCAACACAACAATTTTCACTGACTTTTGTTGAAACCATTTTTCTTGTGGAAAATGGAACAATTGAAAATCCAGCTCCTCCCGTAGTTACGATGGACGATAATCGTTACGATGGCTCATTGCTGAACACCCTCCGTGGGTTACGAGGATTGCCATCGTGTTCCCGGATCACCTTGCGAACAAATTGAGCTTAAAGCAGGTTTGCATTTACCTCGTTTAAAACAAACAATTTTTCGGACAGACATAAGAGATCCTCTATTGCTCTCGTTATATTTCAACAAGTTCACTTATACGATGAAGTTCACGAATTTCAAGTACGTCGGGTAAAGCTTATGCTTTGTCCCATTTTCCCTCGAGGGGGTACCGCCCGAATTTGGCGTTATTGAGAAAGAACCCCCTCGATTCGTTCTAAACATGGCGATGAGCTTGTTCAAATTATCACAAATGGTTTCCCTCCCTCCAAGACAACAAATCTTCGAAATGAAATCACGAGATTTAAACAAAGATTTGATGAAAGCTTTACTTCTTGATAAGAAATCCCAAGCTCCCACTCCTGTGAAAGCAGTCGAGGAAAGTTATGTTACTTGTGGTGGTACGCATTCTTACCGAAATTGTCCCGCCACCAATGGCAACGTTTATCGTGACAATATTCAAGAGTACGTCTCTCAAGCCGCCGCGACTAATTACAACCAAGGAAATACCGATTACCGAGCCCCGATTGCTAATCAAATTCGACCTCCCGGTTTTCCTCCTGTTCAAAACCAAGGAAATAACCAAAATCGTTACAACCAAAACCGGGGAATAATTACAACCAAGGCTAAATTTATCGACCACCGATTAATCAACCCCCGGTTCACCAAGCTCCACCTTACCAAGCTCCAGCTCCGCAAACACAAGGTGTGACAAAGACCAATTTTGAAAGATACGTTAAGGCTAATGATGCGGTTATGAGAAACATGCAAGACCAAAAGCAAAACTTGCAAAATCAAATGACCAATTTAACGGACATGCTTTCCAAATTCGTGAATTCCAATACCGCTTCTACTTCAGGTTCAGGGACACTCCCTAGTAATACCATTACTAACCCGAAGGATTTAAAGGGTATTACCACCCGAAGCGGTGTTGCTTATCAAGGACCCACGATTCCTACTACTTCTTCTTCTCTTCCTAAAGTATTGGAACGTGAAACCGAGGTGACAAAGGACACGGTGCCTCCTACTAATAACGGAAGCACCAAAGACGTCCAACCTCTAGTTGTCCAAGATCCACCTCATGTACCAAATTTTGAGCCCGTTAGTGCTCCGATGCCTAACTTGAAATCGTCGATTCCGTATCCTTCGAGACGTAATGATGAAAGGAGCCGTAAAAACGCTAACAACCAAATTTAGAAATTCTACGAATTCTTTAAAGATTTGAGTTTTGAAATTAGCCTCACGGATGCTTTGATTCTTATGCCAAAATTTTCCTCGACTCTTAAAGCTTTCATTGGAAACAAAGAAAAATTAAGTGAAATGGCTAGAACTCCGTTAAATGAGCATTGCTCGACGGTCATCCTCAACAAGTTACCCGAAAAACTTAGAGACCCTGGCAAATTTCTCATACCGTGTGATTTTCCCGGAATGGATGAGTGCTTAGCCTTGGCCGATCTTGGCGCTAGCATAAATCTCATGCCATTATCCGTGTGGAAAAAACTTTCTCTTCCAGAGCTCACTTCTACTTGTATGACTCTTGAAATTTTGGACCGTTCGATTACCCAACCGATCGGTATCGCCGAAGATGTCGACGTAAAAGTAGGAAAATTCCAATTCCCAACCGACTTTGTAGTCTTAGACTTTGATGCCGATCCCCGAGTCCACCTAATTCTCGGGAGATCTTTTTAAAAACCGGACGTGCTTTGATTGATGTGTACAAAGGAGAATTAACTCTTTGTGTCGAAAAAGAAGCTGTAACATTCAATCTTGACCAAACTTCGAGATACTCCTCTAATTACGATGATATGACGGCGAACCGAATCGACGTCATTGAAATGGCTTGTGAGGAGGATTCTTAAGAAGTTCTCGGTTTCTCCGATGTGATCGCGAGTGGCAATCCCACTCCTTATTATGACCCGATCGTTTCTACCTCTTCTCTTACTCTCACTCCCTTCAGGGATAGTGATTTTATTCTCAAGGAAGTCGATGCTTTCCTTGCTCTTGAAGATGATCCAACTTCACTGGAAGTTGATGACTCTTATTACGACCCGGAGGGGGATATTCTTCTTTTTGAATCATTTCTCAATGATGATCCATCATTACCCTCTCCAACTCAAGGAAATTATTTGCCAGAAATTCAAAAAGAACTTAAAGTTTGTGAAGCTAAAACTAATAAATCTTCAATTAATGAACCTCCCGAGGTCGAACTCAAGGACTTACCTCCTCATCTTGAATACGCATTTTTGGAAGGTAACGACAAGTTGCCCGTCATAATTGCTAAACATTTTAGTGTCGAGGAAAAAGCCGCTCTCATAAAGGTTTTGAAGTCATACAAGCGAGCCATCGCTTGGAAACTCTCCAACATCAAGGGTATTAACCTGGAATTTTGTACTCACAAGATTCTAATGGAAGAGGACTACAAACCGGCAGTTCAACACCAAAAATGGGTGAATCCAAAGATCCACGATGTCATCAAAAAGGAGGTTGAAAAACTTCTTGACGCCGGATTAATTTACCCGATCTCGGATAGTCCTTGGGTAAGTCCCGTACATTGCGTACCGAAAAAGGGTGGCTTTACCGTTGTTGAAAATGATGAAAACGAGTTAATTCTGACTCGATTGGTTACATGTTGGTGTGTATGCATTGACTAACGAAAGTTAAATGAAGCCACCCATAAAGACCACTTTCTACTATAGTTTAGGGATCAAATGCTCGAGAGATTAGCGGGAAATGACTACTATTGTTTTCTCGATGGTTTCTCGGGTTACTTTCAAATTCCCATCGACCCTTATGATCAAGAAAAGACAACATTCACGTGTCCTTACGGAACATTCGCCGACCGTCGCATACCTTTCGGCTTATGCAATGCACCAGGCACGTTCCAGAGGTGTATAATGGCTATCTTTTATGATATGATTGAAAGAACGATGGAAGTCTTCATGGACGACTTTTCGGTATTTGGGAATTCATTCAAAAATTGCCTCTCTCGTGTAGACAAGATGCTTTAAAGGTGCGAAGACACCAATCTTTGTCTTAATTAGGAAAAGAGTCATTTCATGGTTAAGAAAGGCATTGTCCTTGGCCATAAGATTTCCAAAAATAGGATTGAGGTCGATAAGGCCAAAGTCAATGTGATTGCTAAGTTACCTCATCCCACCACCGTTAAGGGTGTTCGGAGTTTTCTCGGTCATGCCGGTTTCTACCGACGGTTCATTAAGGATTTTTCCAAAATTTCCTGACTGATGACTCATCTTCTTGAGAAGAATACTCCGTTCATCTTCTCCAATGAATGTATTCAAGCTTTTGAAATGTTAAAGAAAAAACTTACCGAAGCTCCAATCTTGATTGCCCCTGACTAGGACCTACCATTTGAGCTTATGTGCGATGCAAGCGACTTTGCCATATGTGCAGTCTTGGGGCAACGTCATGAAAAACACTTTAAGTCTATACACTATGCTAGTAAAACAATGAATGAGGAAGAATCGCATTACACCACGACGGAGAAAGAAATGTTAGCCGTGGTGTATGCCTTCGAAAAATTCCGGTCTTACCTTATCTTAAACAAAAGCATAGTGTATACGGATCACTCCGCCCTAAAATATCTCTTTGCTAAAAAAGATTCCAAGGCGAGATTGCTCCGGTGGGTTCTCCTCCTTCAAGAGTTCACATTCAAAGTAATTGACACAAAAGGAGCCGAGAATCTCGCGGCCGATGATCTTTCCCGATTAGAAAAACCGTATGAAAATATGCTCGACCCAAAAAAGGTAAATGAAAAGTTTCCTCTCGAGACACTTAATATGGTGACTTCTCGTGGTGACTCAAGTACCCCATGGTTTGCCGATTATGCAAATTACCAC
>BQNB010035639.1:0-47901 GCA_026074375.1 Tanacetum coccineum
AATATTTGCACTAATACAATTCATTCATATATTTTGCATCAAGTATTATTTAACACAAAAAATTACTAAGGTTAAAATTTAGAAAGAAAGACTTTAAAAAATCAAAAATTGACTAATAAATTAGGATGGGGAGTATAAAAGAACGGCTCGTTCTAACAATTAGTCCTACTAATTTCACCATGGAAAAAAAGACAGTTTTTTAGTAGTGGTAGTTATCTACTACCTATATAAAAGAAGCTTTTAACAATCTAATCTTCTCCCAAAATTCGAAAAAAATAACACATGTAAAATAAAAAAATAATCAACGGCTCACAGTGAATTCTCATATCACTGCATTTAATGAACAAAAAAAACCCTCGAACCAAAAACATATGAGCGATTCTTCCCAAAAATCAATTGAAACTAAAACTCAAACCACAAATCGATTGAAGCAAAAAAAATGACAAATCAATGTTCTAATTTTTGACCGGATTTTGTTAAATCAAACATCCACCTAAAACCTTATAACCCCCCAAATCTGTGTAACAAAAAATCCCAATCAAATTCATAAACCCACCCAATACAATCATAAATCAATAAATTTATTTGAAAAAGCCAGTCATCAAATGTGCAACACAAATTCGTCCTTCCATTTTATCATTATTTTTAAAAGGGTTCGATTGCATATTCATATCCTTGATAAATCGAATAAGGTATGTTATAGTTTTTTTATAATCATTTTTTTAGTTTAATATGATGCTTTCTCATTTCATCAAAATAGGATTTACATACATGTTATTTATTTTAGGGTTCTTTGATAATTGAAAGTGATAATTTTTGTAACTATTAACTTCCTTTGACATTAATTCGTTGAACTTGGCAGATCTAAAGTATGCTATTTTGATATATTTATTGCCTCTACATGATTTCCTTCGAGCTCAAGAAAGACATGTGAACACCCATTTAGCATTAAGCTTCTTAATGGAAGGAACAGAAACTGTCATATTCAAGTCATGTTTTGATGATTAGCCTCAAACAATGGAGACCAAGCTATACGAAAAAGGTCGAGCGAAAGTAGCATGTTATTTTTTTCTTTACAAATCTTAATGGAATTTAATTAACAATGTTGTATCGATTCACAAAGTTTTTTTTTTGGGTAACCATGCTTTCCGACCTTTTGGGTAACCATGGTTTCACAAAGTTATTTTTACGGCACTTATTTATGATCACAAACATATTTCGTGCTCAGTGAAATTAAATATGCATTTAATATACAAAAATAATGTGTTGAGAGCATAGCTTCATAAAAAAACACCACAGGTATATGAGACTATCAATGAATATCAATAAGTAATAAGTATTCGTGTTGCATACATTTGATTAATATGAAAGTATGAATGAATATCAATGAGTAATGAGTATTCATTATGTTTTTGTTTTCTGTAACATTGAAGTTTAAACATTGTTTTATAAGATCCACAAGTTTTTAATTAATTTTTAGATATATGTTTGGTATGCAAGATTATGAGGAGATTATGATTATTTTTTGAAAAAATAATCTATTTAAAATATAAGTTTTGTTTGGCAGAAGAACTTATAAGAGATTATAAAAAAAAATTCCATTATTTTTTAAAATCAAATGCTACTTCATGTAGCTTATAATAATAATCTCTTTTCATAATCTTCGTCTTCATCTCCATCTTCAGTTTCAGCAATAGTTACTTTTGTCAAACATATTGCACCTTGCTTTTATTATTAATAAATTTTTTGTCTAATATATCTATTTTAAGGTAACCGGGTTTGTTAATTTTCTTTTTTCCACAAAAAAGTTATGGATTTTAAAAATATGAGTTTTAAATTTGTAAGATCGTTTAACTTTTTTTTGGCTATTACGATTTATGTAATTTAAATATTTTATGTTTTGTTATTTATTTAACCACTTTATATTAATATCATAACTATATACGTCTTACAATCGTGTATATCATACGGTTTTCCATTATCTATTATTTCAAATGAATTCTTAAAGCTAGCCGTCCATCGGGTGGGCCTTGAAGCTAGTATTATATATTTTGAATCTTAATTAGTTAGAGGTGGCTAACAGTTTTAGCACTGTATGATCTTCACTTGTAACTTGATCCATTTTAATGCATACAACTTTACAACCTTCCAATTTGATTTCATATCTATTGCCTATAATAAATAAATTCAAACAATACACGTATTTAGTACTAACAAATTTTACAAACTTAATTAGTAAGCAGATTTAAATGTATGAGGTCATACAAATAATTAACCTTTTAATCAACTTATATATAGATTACAAGCCGTTTTTTTACTAATTTCTTACATTCAGCCCTCTTATTCTATAGCCCCCCCCCCCCCTTCCTAACTTAAAATCATAGCTCTGCCTCTACAAACAATACATTTGGTTACACTAATGCAACGAAAATTTGCGACGGTAATTTTCAGTTAGAACTATACAACCGTTTTGCAACGAATTACCAACAACATTGCAACGGTATACAAAGTGGTTGCAAATCCGTTGCAAAAACAAACTAGCCCTCTTTTGTTGTAGTGTTAAACTGTTAATGATGTGATCGATCTCCCACATGGGCTCGATTTGCTCTACCGGTAGCTTTCTCGTTCTAATGGAGCACTAGCACTCTTGTAAATTTGTTTGCTATACACAAGAAGCCAAGGTTTCTACATAATCTGTCTTATAATATAGAGATAAAGCATCAAATCCAACATTTGTGCTTGTAATATCAGTCAGTCACTCGGATATGATTGCTTTTCGGATTTGCACATGCTGTCTAAGTGAATCGAGGTTATATAGTTTTTGGTTATTTAGTCATTCATTACTTTATTTTCACTTTATTTGCCAAATATGTCTCGCTATATCGCGATGCTTATAAACGTTTGAGTGCAAGTTGATATCAAATATACTGTTTTCTTTTTCTGGTACAACATCAAATACGCTGGTCGTATAACACTTATTTCTCACATAAACTTAAGTGAATAATAACAAGCTTGCAACACAAGTGATACATAAACTCTTCCAAGTCGTAGTTTTTAGTTTTTATCCAGATTACAGAATGATCATGATTCATGACACAAAGTTACAACCGTATTGCCTAAGCTTACCTTTGCAGCTCATTCTGTATCCAATCGATCATTTTAGACCTAACAACAGAACACGTGGTAACTTAACATACATTGAAAAATGATGAAATACATACTTAAGTGGTAATCCTATGCATAACAAGCTCAAATGTTAATCATAGTAATTCATAAACATAACATTGCAGATCGAATAATAAGGAACACGTTTAACACTTAAATCATAAAAGCAGTTGCAAGAAGATTGATGTGATTTATGCATCAACTTTCTTACATTAAATTCATAATATTATTCAAAAAAGGAGTCCTTGTCCATTTTTGATATATTTCCTCAAGGGATATAGCCACCATGCCCACCACCTTCACCACTTCCACTACCACTACCAGCTCCATGCTCGCCTATACCACCACCACCTCCACCGCCTCCTCCTGAACCACCACCACCTCCTCCTCCACTGTATCCACCATATGATCCTCCCGCACCCCCTCCAGCACCACCTCCGCTACCATATCCACTTCCTCCAGCTCCTCCAATGCCACACTTCCTTTCCACTTCCCCAGCTCCCCAATGCCAGCTCCAACTCCACCTCCACCACCACCACCATGTCCTCCTCCACCTCCACCTCCAATTGCTCCAGCACCTGCATAGCCACCACCAGCACCAGAACCAGCTCCTTCTCCTCCACCATAGCCTCCACCATGTGCTCCCCCTCCACCACCTCCTCCAGTACCACCACCACCTCCACCTCCAATTCCTCCAGCACCGGCATAGCCACCACCAGCACCTGAGCCAGCTCCTTCTCCTCCACCATAACCTCCACCATGTGCTCCTCCTCCACCACCACCAGCCTCCACCTTGACTACCCCTACCCGACCTAACCCCCTCCACCGCCACCTTCCAACCCCTCCGAGCTACTTACAGCTACTCCGCCGCCATATGTTATCCCACTATGTCCACCACCACTTCCACCACCTTCACCTCCACCATAATGACCCCTGCACCTAACGTACTTCTATTTCCCTTATACCACCAACCACACCTATCACCTCCTCCTTCTCCCAGTACCACCCCCACCTCCTCCACCTCCTCCTCCTGCAGCTCAGCAGAGCGCCACCACCATACTCCTGCACCCACCCCACCTTTACCAGCTTCCACCTTCTGCTCCTCATCCACTACCACCTCCTCCTCCAGTACCACCACCTCCACCTCCACCTCCTCCTCCTGCAGCTCACCAGCTCCACCTCCATACCCTGCTCCATGTTCTCCTCCAGGCCCATAACCACCACCTCCTCCACCACCACTACCCCCTCCACCACCACCACCACCAACTAAACCACCATGAATGTAGGGAATGCTCTCTTCTACAGTCAAGAGAGCTCTAGCGGCCACGCTAATACCCAAACCTAAAAGCACTAAGAAAACAACACTTGAAACTTTGTAAGAAGGCATTGTGAATAAGAGTGAGTGTGGATTGTGCATGCATGCATGAGTATATATAAGCATTGGCTAGGGTGGTATCCAGTAGTTAGTGGGCTAACCACATGCAAAAAGCGAAGCTCCTAACAATTATGACCCTACTTAGTGGTCCAGTTGAGAAATGGCCCAACTAAAGAATGTTTTCTTGTAGTGTGCTTTTGCTGTTTCCCACTTTTCCAATCGCCTTATCTCGTCTTTCATACGAATGATGTACAGTATCAAATTAATAGGATTAATGTTGCAGTTATAAATTGTTAGCATACATCAACAACATACACACATGATGATACATCATACTTGCGTATACACGATGTATATAGTGGAATAAGATAAGCTAAAATACAAGTCCTGCATTGGAGGCGTCCCTTTGTTGTCCATATAATGCATATTGCAACATCTCATATCGATAGATCGATGCAAAAGCTATCACATGTTGGGTTTTATAATCTAATTAACAATTAATTAACACGAGTACGCAGCGGAATAAATGATCACGTGTAGAACACAATAATTAACAAGATAGAAAACATGCTAACTTTTAATTTTCCAAATAAATGCCTCTTATCTCGTCTCCTTTCTTACGAATGATGCTACACAGTATCAAATCTTAAACTAGGATTAATGTTGCAGTTTTAAATTGTTAGAATACTCAACAAATACCCACACACGTTGTTTGATACATCATACTTGGATTTATATCACGACTGTCATTATAGTGGAATAAGATAAGCTATTAATACAAGTCCTGCATTGGAGCGTCCATTTGTTGTCCTTATTAGGCATATGGCCACAACATCTCATATCGATAGATCGATGCAAAAGCTATCACATGTTGGGTTTTATAATCTAATTAACAATTAATTAACACGAGTACGCAGCGGAATAAATGATCACGTGTAGAACACAATAATTAACAAGATAGAAAACATGCTGCTTCCTTTTTGCACGAAACGATACACCGTTTTTTTAATGGTAACCGTACAACACCGTCTTTATATACGCGTGTGCTTTGAATACATCGGCGTATACCACTAGAATCAATGTAATGATTCCTCTAAGCTTCCTCACACTATACGTTTCTTAGCCCAAACGACTGACGAGCTATGCTTAGTACTAGTAGTGTATAACAAAAGATCTTTATTCGTCTCTTGAATCCCTTAATCAACATTTGCCGAACATATGACATCACCTGAAAGGTACAATTTCCGAATTTAAATAATAGCCAAAAAGGGTGTCCATATGTTTGTTTGATTTGGAAGAACAATCAAAGATTCTCAACGCCAATACTAGAATTATGGTCAATAAAAGTAGGCAAGAACAGTCGATCGATCCTTTAGGTTTAGTTTTTTCCAAGTAATGAATAATGAAAACATAAACCATATATATATATATATTTAATACCCTAATCCTTGTGGGATTCGACTTCTTGCCAACTAAGGATACAAAATAAAAGAACCAACCCTTTAAACTTCGGTTTATAAATAATTGTCCCTCACGGTTTAACCATTAAACGTATTAACTTGTTATTTAATACTTCGTTAACTTTTATACGTCGTTTGTTATACATTTAATATATTACATTAATACTATTTACTCGATCATTTAAAATATAAACGTATTTTGTGCGGCAGCTTAGGCTCCGAGAATATTTCTTCGGACATATATTAATCTTATTTATGGTCATAATCCAACAGCCTCCCACTTGCGACATATATGAATATATAATAATGATTAGTATGCACGCTACTAGCCAACACGCCACAAATGCTCCAAAAAAACATTCGAGTGGGTTTTCACAGGGCCCATGAACAAATGATTTATGAATTTACAATCACTTGGTTTCCAGATACCGTTTTTATATTGGATTATGGATCTGTGTCATTCCATATTTAACCGATTCTGTTTCTTTATATATGAAGAGTAATCAAGATTAATGCAAAAGCAATGAGGACATGATATTCTTGGTTTTCATGGTCACGGACCATACACACATTCTTTCCGATTATTTCTCTGAGGGGCCCTAGTTGGGATATTTCTTCAACAATTTGATGGAACAACATTTCTATATTGATACAAGGTGTCCAGTCATATGTGGCCAATAAAACCATTCTGAAAAAAGCCCTTATTAGTTACCCTTATTCAGGACAACTTTAACTATATCAAGAGAGGAGTATCCTCACTTTGCCTCAACTACTTGCAATTCTCAAGTCTAAGCGATTTATGTAAATTAAAATCGCACGTACAAGGTTCACTTGATGACGTCGATCCATAAAGTGATATTCTATGCAGGCGGGGCAAAATCCCAATATCCTTATTATGTAATATCATGTGAGTTTGGTGGACTCATCTCTTAATATCTCCAATATCACCAATCACTCAGAATTGTCTTAGTTTAACAATATTCCCATATTGTTAATCGACAACGGATTAATTTAGAATAGAGAAAACTATTATCATTCAACGGATTAATCATGCTAATTATAAGGATCAATTTATAATATAAATATAACAAAAATACCAAGTTCATCATTATCATAAAATAAATTTGTTTTACTATCCCCTTATCCAATTACTAAAACACAGATTACATGAAACTACTAGCGAGACGATAGCCCCCATGCAACCCTGGCCATGTTGAGATTAAGCTTCCTCCCCCCCCCCCCCCCATATTTGATTAAAGCTTTGTAAAGGCATCAGCCTAGATTGTTATCTGTGTGAAACTTTAACTACTCCTTATTTCGCCCAGTTCAACACACTCCTAGGAACATACATGATTGTCGTTCTTTGATAGTGTCCTGGCGCCTTTTTGAACTCCAGGTTCATTCAGCATAAATAAATGCCAGCTGATTTGTAGCAGTGTACATGCTTCAAAGGTTCATTTATCGTTGGTACTATACCAAGCCCTGAGATAAACTTCCTAATCCAAACAGCTTTCATGGCAGCTTCTGAAGCAGCTATGTATTCAGATTCTGTAGCAGACATTTGCAGTGGTGGTACTTTGCTTGGAGCTCTTCCAATCTCTGCGCCTCTATAGAACGAAATACATATTCCATGTCTGAGAACTTTAGTGCTTCAATCTCTATCAGTCTCGAATCCAGCATCGCAATAACATTCAACTCTAAGTTATGTGCTAGGATTTCCTCCCACCTACTAATCCAAGAACATGATCTTTAGTATTTCTTAAATACTTAAGAATGTTTTTCACAGCAGTACAGTGAGGTTATACATGGATTATGTTTGAAATCGGCTTGTCTTATTTTGCGCGAACGCCAACATCAGGTCATTTAGTGCATCTAACCGCCATACATGATTGATCCTACTGCCCCGAAGCATAAGGCCACTTTATTTTCATTGACGATTTACCTCTTTAGGCGTTTGAGCCACCTTGTGATTCTTGTTCAAGTCAAGTCCTTTCTTGCTATCGGGATTTGAACAGTTTTGGTATCTATCAATTTTGCTATCTCTTTAAGTCTTATTCCATGTAAGCATTTTGACAAAGTCCAATCTAATCGATATTCGATCTATCTCTATAGATTTTGATTCCAAGAATATAATGCTGCTTCCCCCAATCCTTCAATAGCAAAACACTTTCCAAGATAATCTATTTACACTTTGTAAACTTTGGAATGTGATTACCATGGATGATTATTGATATAACATACATGATGAGGAAATGTAAAATTAATCCCACTAGCCCTTTGTTATACAAATGGCTCTCATCAAGATTTTGGAGCTAAATCCAAACATTTTGACTTTCCTCATCAAATCTTTTATTCCAGCTTCTTGATGCCTTGCTTAAGACCATAATTGGATCTTTGAAGCCTTTTGCCTACTTTTTCTGGGTCCTAGATTAGGATCATACAAAACCTTCAGGGTTGCACCATATAGTTGTCTCTCAAGCGCTGGTTAACCATTTAAGAAGGCCTGTTTTAACATACATTTGCCTATATCTCATAGTTCTAGTATGTGCTATAGATATGAGAGTTCTAATAGCTCTAATGTCAGCGACAAAGTGAGAACGTTTCTACATACATCAACCACTCGCTAGAGCTTGAGTGTAACCCTTTGCACAAATAAAAGACGAGCTTTTTAGACGTGCTACAATACCATCCATGTCAGTCTTTTTCTTAAAAAGCCACTAACCTCCCAACGGTCTTACTACCAGGAAGGAAGACTTGACCAAGACCCCCCATACTTATTGTCCATCAGGAGTGTATTTCCGCCTTCATATGCATCGATTCTCATCCTTATTAGATTCTGAGTACCAACATTGGGATATTAATAGACTAGTGGGCCTTCATTAAGATCCCCTCAGACTTTGCCCTCTCAACCTCCTACAATTTTAGACATAAGCGGTTTGGAGCTCGATGCGGTTCTTTCGGACATTCGCGAATCGGTATCACATTCCTCTTGTGGTGGATTCAAACCTCTCCACTCTTGAGCGAATGTTGCTAGGATTTTTCAAGAAGCGTGTTGTATCTTCTTTTTCTTGAATTTCTTCCAAGAATCTACCTCCCTACCCACTGATTTCTTGATTATGAGACGCTTCTCAAAGAATTCAGCATACCTTTGCATCAAAATATTTTGTCTTTCAGGTAGGGAAGTAGAATAGTCACCCATCGTTCTCCTTTGGGTATCTATGAATGCTACACTTAACAAGATCTGTTGTTTCGAGTTTGTCAGGCGTATCTCTATTCACAAGAGCCTCACATCCCCAGGCCTTTATAGTATAAGAAAAGTTTTGGAAACTTTTCCAATACCACTAGTTCATATGGTGTCTTATCTTTTCCTTTTTTTTTTTTATACTTCTTTGTTGCGAACCTATTGAGAATGCGTGTTGCAGACTCTAGGAGCATCATCCAAAAGGATAAAGGCAGAGATTGCCTAAAGATTCCATCATAGATCGCACCTTGCTCTAGCTTAAAGTACGGTTTCTCCTTCAGTCACTCCATTATGTTGTGGATGTGTATGGAGGGATGTAAGATGACCGCACTTCGAAACAATTCCATTAGCTTTTAGATAATCTTTACAACTCTTGGAATTATGTATTCGCCACCCGATCTGATCGTATTTCCTTAATGGTCTTCCCAGATTGATTTTCAACATTCATTTTTTATAAACAACTTTGAACGTTTCAAATACCTCTTATGCTTATGTTTAAGAAGTTAAACTTTAACATAACGACTTATATCATCCTGCTGAATGCTAATGAAGTAGCTTGCACCTATCGTCTTGAACATGTCTAAGTGAGACAACATAAGTCAGTATGTATTATCCCAAGAAGTTCTTTTGCACTTTCGTTACTATGAAGATAAAGGTTTCTTTGTCATTCTTGCCAGATATTACAAGCATCTCGCCCTATTTTCATCAAAAGATTCATCATAAGTTGATTTTAACTGACCCATCTTGTCTTGGCAAGTTTCCCTCGTTTAATCGATTCTCCTGTCTTATATGAGCCAAGAGACGAAAGTGCCCCTTAGATTAGTAGAGTCCAAGCAAGTTATGCTTTGACTACTTTTATTGCTAAACATTATAAATTGAATAACATTTGGTACAAGATCATGCATCTCAATTTTCATAAATACCATTACGAGGAACAACATTAAAATAAAGAACACCATTCTTTGATAACTGGAAATTTCACAATCCGTAAAACATTTGATCCCCATTTTTCAACACAATCCTTATTGTCAACCTAACGAGAAACTGAAACACACCTCTAGTTAATAGTAGGTGCAATAATGACAATTGTCATTCTAAACAAATCACAAGAGCCATTAGGTATAAACGAAGTCAAACTTCCAATTGCTTTACTTGTGCACGGAACACCATTGCCCGCACGCCCTCAAGTAAAGAGTCTCATTGTTTCAGCTTCCTTTCAATCCTAAATCCACTGTTTTGTTAATACATATGTTAGTACCACAACCAGTGTCATACAACCTATGGAGGTATTATTAGGAAAAGAAAATATTTCTATTGTGAAGATACTCCCCGAAGAACTGGCCCAGAGCCAACTGTGCTTCTTTTTCTTATGACCACAACTCAGCCTAAGATACACAGGATCAGTTCCTTTTCCTAATGTTCCTACCTCCTTACAGTGTAGTCGGCAGGCATTGGTGGCAGGCATATCCTTAGTTGGGCGCCTCATTAGCAGTAGGTTTAGGGTTGTTAGGAATTAGCGGATATAAACCTTCTTATCTATCTTCCCCTTGCTTTAAACACTTAATTCTGTGCCTTTTGCATTAAGCGATTTCTTATTGGCCTTTGGATTTTACCACTTTTAATGATCATTACTTGTGTCGGTTTTCAGCATTCTTAGTAAAACCTCGTTCTCCTTATCAATAAGCTCATAGCATGAATTTCACCTATTGTCTTCCCCTTGTTATGCCATATTTTAATTTTTACAAATCCCCACAAAATCTTTAGTAAGGCCATTATGATAATTAAGACTACCCCTGAGTTATCCTGTGGGTTTGTGGTAGCATTATATACAAGACGCTTCAGTTGACTCCACTTATTCCTTTCATCTTTAGGACATTAGTCAGCAACTGATTTACCCTCTCTTTGATTTGCAAGCATGGAATGATTGCGATTAAGGCAAACTTCTCCACTCCAGCTTGTTTCTCAAACTTAGATATATGCCTTCCTGAATATGTCATAGGATAGCGCAATTCAAAATGTCTATGATAGTTCAGGAGTCATACTCCAAAGCATAAGGACAAAGCTAAATCTCAGTATGAGCATCATATAGAGCTGTCACTGAGCCTACATTGTTAGGTTCAGCACCAGCCTCAGGTAGCTGGAAGGTTAAAGGCTTCCCTGGCCTCAATGACATGCATTTTACTTCTCGACTTCTAAGACTAACTTAAGTCGAGCCAAACCAGTCATTGAAGTTATTACCAAGAAAGTTTTTCTTTTTCATAACATCGACCTGAAA
Source organism: Tanacetum coccineum (assembly GCA_026074375.1). Classification (NCBI taxonomy): domain Eukaryota; kingdom Viridiplantae; phylum Streptophyta; class Magnoliopsida; order Asterales; family Asteraceae; genus Tanacetum; species Tanacetum coccineum. The sequence continues at coordinate 11,517 of BQNB010035639.1, forward strand.
GCCCGATATGAGTTTTATGGTTTTGATCAGGTATTGCCATCTACAAAAACATTAAAAGTTCAAGAATATAGTATTTTCGATTAATACTCCTTGAAAGAAAATTAATTACCCATGTTTATTTAAATAAATCAAGTAATTCCTAAGGTTAGGACCCAACTTGAACATTACCCCCACCACATCAGTTGATCTTGCCTAGTGATGGTGTTTTCAAAAGGCTAATCAACGATTGATAAATTTCACAACTTTTGCCACATTCATTATACATATGCGGAAACTTACTTTCATTACAATAATATCTAGTAAGCTTGTTTCATCCCATCTATGGTCGCGTTTTGTTTACAGGTCTAACCACAACAACGCCTATTAAGTCCGTCCAATTTTAAAACAGTAATTATGCTAAACTCACCGTCTCATACGGAGAAAAGCGTTTTAATTACCTTGTGATTGCCATATCTAAATGCGTCTCCACGCCATAGGTTAAAGAGCAGTCTACAAGTGTCTCTATAAATTGCGATGGCAAAAATTAGTTGAAAAAGGTGTTATTTTATTTGACATGTCAATATGTTCGAAGAAGCATGCATACTCATTGGTTAACTCTTTTTTTAATAAAATCATTTTACCAATTAAGTTAGATTATTACTGGGTATCATCCTATTTTCCTTGTTATCTTTTTATACATAAATAATGATACCCTTAAAATTGACGAGTTCAACGTGTGTTTAAATGTAAAGATTTTTTTGCACTTTTAATCGCGGGGAAAAGATTAAAGAATGATTAAAAAGCTTATTCTAAACCCCTAGACCATTTGGTCTTCTCCCTACATAGCTATACATGGTAAGCGAATACTACAACGTTAGTCAGGTATTATAGGGTAATGGTATTCTACTAGCCAGAAGTCTTCGATGAGTCTCCTCCGAACCTCTATCCTTGAACTATATAGTACTTTTGCAAATTATGTCATTGATAAAAATTAAAACTTTAATTTAAAACACATTTTGTTGAACTATAAATTGTCAATGATATGTCTAATCCATGGTAGATTTTACACCGGATGTAAGCCAGAAGAGATCCATTTTTGACTTTTTGCCAATTATATAGTCTCATGATCAAATCTTATTTCGATAATTGCTTAGTCATGGTTTTATTTTTGTTTTCCAGAAAAATCTTTATTTTCACAAGTCAAATGAACTTAAAATAAAAACCAATTAATAAACATCAATAAACTAAAAATAACCATTTATTTAAACAAACTTAACAAAATTAAGGCATGCAAACATTAAATATGCATCCTAATAACTATCTATAATTATAAACATGCATTTATTCATTATATTGGCTACTTGTACTATAAACTCCGGCCACATACATCGAAACAATCGATTGCGTATAATAAGCCTTTATATAATAAATACCACATAGCCATAAAATTTTTAACTATTTTTAGGCTCCCAATTGATTCATAATAAGGGTACCTTCCCGAATTATATGAATCAAGATCTTACCTCGTTAAGAAAATATCTTAAAATTATGTGTATTTTAATCATATTTTAAAAAATCTTTTAACAATTAACAAGCATTATTATATTATAATATCAATCATGATAATATTTGCCATGATTTTATCATGGATCTCTTATTATACAATTAACAAAAACTTTAAAACAATTAACAATTAATATATCAAGTTTTTATATAAAGTTGAATACACCTAAATCTCGTACTAATTAATTTTATTAACCTTCAGATTCAATTTTTTAACAATAAAACGCCCAACGGGGCATTAAAACATACATTATGAAACTCTATTATATTTTGTCCAACTTAATATATTGCTAATTAAAGATTCTTACACGATGGCCCCTCGTGATGGCCACTGGTTGGGTTTTATAATATATTTAAAATTAATTAACACGAGTAGATAATGATCACGTGTTAGAACACATATAATTAATACAGGATAGAAAACATGTACTCTTTTATGCAGAAACGATACACCGTTTTTAAAGGTAAACGTAAACACCTGCTCTTCTATATACGCGTGTGTATAATACAACGCCAGTAAACCAACTAGAATCTTTAGGTTCATGAATTCCTCTAAGCTTCCACACACTATACGTTCTTAGCAAATGACGAGGTATGCTAGTACTAGTAGTGTATAACAAACGATCTTTATTCGTCTCTTGAATCTATCAACTTGCGAACAATGAATCACCAAAAGGTGACAACCGAATTTAAATAATAGCAAAAAGGGTGTCCAGTATGTTTGTTTGATTTGTGAAGACACAATCAAAGATTCCAAGCAAACTAGAATTCGGTCAATAAAAGTAGGCAAGAACAGTCGATCGATCCTTTAGGTTTAGTTTTTTCCAAGTAATGAACTACATGAAATAATAAACCTTTTTTTATATATTTTTTTTTTACCCTAATCAATTGTGGATTCGACTTCCCTTGCAATAAGGATACAAAATAAAAGAACCAACCCTTTAAACTTCGGTTTATAAATAATTAGTCCCTCACGTTTAACCATTAAACGTTTAACTAATTATTTAATACTCGTTAACTTTTAACGATCGTTTGTTATACATTTAATATATTACATTAATATATTTACTCGTCATTTAACATATAAACGTGTGCGTCCCCTTAGGCTCGAGAATATTTTCGGACATATATTAATCATATATGGTCATAATCCAACATCACATTTGTGTCGAAAAGAAAGCATATACCTTTTTTTCACTCAAAAAATCGTCAACATATGATTTCAAATCAAAAAGCTTCTCCGTGTAAGTGTTCCATACAATAAACAGAAGTGTATAGTCTGGAAGCGGTGCTATATATATTTAATATTGTATTGGTCCCAAACAATTGGATTAGTTGGTTTGTTTAATGGGGATAAATGGATATCCAACTCAGTTCATTTTATCCCCCAAAATGGTATGATTTAATGTCATGGCCTGTGGGGATTAGAGGTGGCAATTTTAACCCATTCAAATCAAAATAGGTTAAATGGGTCACCTTATAGGTCGATTGGATTGGGTGAAACTAGAGTGATGGGTCCAAATGGATTACCTCATTCTTTATGTGAAAATCAAGAATGGGTCAAATGAGTCTTAACAATTGGTCAAATGGGTCATTAGAATGGGCCAAAAGCCCAATACCCTAATTAGTTAAAGAGTTAAGTACATAAATCGTCCTTGTGGTTGTCCCGAAATTGCAACTTTCGTCCTAAAAGTCCCGAAATTACACCAGTTGTCCCTTGTAGTTGTCCATTTTGAGTTGACCGGTCCTTTGACCGTAACTCCATCCGAAATTTCGTTAACGTTTCATATCATCGAGGGTATAATCGTCAGTTCACATACAATAATACACTAAGGACCAAATTTGTAATAAAACTAACGTTGTTATATTCCCGCCAAAAGAAAACACTGATCTTCTCTTTGCCTTCTTCTTGTTCATCAACACTTTTCCTTTTTCATAAACTCTCTTTGCCTTCTTCTTGTTCATTTCTTTGTTCAATACCACTTTTTCCCTTCTTCATAAACAACAACATTTTGCATATATAAAATAAAGAGTTCAGACCAAATTATCTTGGGAAGACCTTCTAGATATTGATGGTGTTTTATCTCCACTAACTCTGGTCTCCGTCCCTGCAACAATCAGACCGTGAGACAATTACAATCACCTCAACCCAAACAACTGATGGTAATTGTCATAGAGGAAGAAGAAGAAAATCCGGTTAGGATAATAAACCCCCGTCCTACTGTATTGTACAACTAAAAGCCAAGATCCGTAAACAATCGGATATTCATGAAGGTGGGGGATGACTCTGTCTTGTCGACACAAGAGTATATGAAGCAAGTTGTTGAGGATGTGGGGAGAGGAAATGAGGAGTTTAACATGACTGGGTGGCGCGACCTGGAGTATGTGAAAGCTAATGTGGCATTGTAAGTAGGGTGTTTATGAACATCAAGACCTTTCTCAATAATGGGAAAACTTGACAAGTTGTTGCAACAATCAATCATTTCTTTTTTCTCTCGCGAATGCTTTTCTGGTGATCTGAAAGTGATTGTCAACGATCTCTCACTGTAAATTAGATGGTTCAAATACATTCCAAAGTAGATTAATCGAGGGGTGGGTATATAGAAAGGAATTACTGTAGGAAGTTCTATCAATACTTGCTAATGTTTATCCCAAGTTAACTTTTCTCTCAAAACCCATCAATGCAATATCATTAACGATTACAAAGAAAAAACGTGTTAAGGTTTCCCATAAGGTAAGGATTTTTGTACCTGGTAATGGCAGTGGTGTAGGTGGGAGTGGAATGTTGATGAAAGAAGAAGAAATAGTAAAATTGATGGAAGAAGAAGAAATGGGCTGATTTTGGAGTTGCATGTTTGTGGGAATAGAGTATTGATCAAGAGATCCTATACAAAGTTTGATGAAGAAGAGCATTAGAAAGTACCTTGTCTTGGAAGATGAAGCAAGGGAATCAAGGGCGCATGAGAGTGGATGGAGAATTGTGGCAACAAGAAGAGGAGGAAGCGAAACCATTAGAGACTACCGACAGCCTAGGTTTTTCATGGAACAAACTTAAGTATGTATGATGTTTATTTTTGAGCATTTTATGTGCTATGTATCTTGTGAGTATTTCTTTTCCTTTGAATTGAATGAGTGCATGAATAGAAAAGATTTGTAAATCATACACAATGTAGTCTGAATACAAGCTTCTATAAACTGGAATGAACTAGAATGACATTTGGCAATTTGCATTTGCATAAGCAAATGCAAAATGCTATGCCATTTGAACTGCAAATCATGCCAATTTGGATTTGCATTTGCATTGCAAGTTTTAACTTTATAAAGTCCAATGCAAAAGCAAAATGCAACTCCATTAGCATTTTGCATTTGCAGTTTACTTTAAAAGTCACTCTGCAAATGCAAAATGCTATGCCATTTGAACTACAAATCAAATCCAAACACCCCTTTATGCAGTCAAACTGCACTATGCAAATCAAATGTCAAATTGTCATGCCAATTTGGATTTGCAGTTTGACTATCTAAAGTCAAAATACTAAATGAGCATTTGCATTTGCATTTGCAATTTTACTTTATAAAAGTCACATCGGCAAATGCAATGCTAATTGCCTTTTTACTTTATAAAGTCAATCTACAAATGCTAACCTAACACCTCATTATTCAGTATAAACTGGTTATGCAACTGACTTTAAAAAGTCCAGCACTCCAAAACCGTCAAAATGCTAAATCGCATGAGCATTTGGCATTTGCAGTTTGCATTTCAATGTCAGGATCATTTGGTATTTGCAGTTTGCAGTTCAATGTCATGAGCATTTGGCATTTGCAGTGTGAACTCTGCAAATGCTAATCCAAATACCTAATCATGTAGTCAAACTGCATAATGCAATTGACTTTATAAAGTCAAATTGCAAATGCTAAATGGCATGAGCATTTGACATTTATAGTTTGACTTTATAAAGTCACACTACTAACGCTAATCCAAACACAAAATTGCAAATCGAATCACAGAAAATTACAAACCAAATCATAGCATTTGCAGCTGACCATAAGCTAAATGTTTTTAAACATCAAAATAAAGACACTAATATCAACAACCCAAAATACAGATATTGTTTCTGACCATCAACATACAACAGATAAAGATAGTAATGTCTATTAAGTGGACTTCCTCTTTTCGTTAGCTGAGGTGTGGAGCACTTAGGACAATTAGAGCAAACAAAGTAATTACACATCCTGTCATAGCTATTTTCCTGTACCTTCTTAGAGTAGTGGAAGCAGCTTTTGCAATAAAAGTTAATGCAATGGGAGCTCTGGATCTTGTAGAAGTGGAGGCAGTAAGAGCTCTAGATCTTGTGGAAGTGGAGGCAGTGGGAGCTTTGGATCTTGTGGAAGTTGGGACAGTAGGATCTTCATCATTATCTTCATCACTGGAAATTTGAACCACTTCTGCAAGCATTGCCTCCTTAGCATTCTTTACCTTCTTAGCCTTCTTTGCCTTCAATTCTACTAGCATTGCCTCCTTTGCCTCCTTAGCCTTCTTTGCCTTCAATTCTTCCTCCTTTGCTTTCTTTGCCTCCTTTGCCTTCAATTCAGCCTCCCTTGCTTTCTTTGCTTGCTTTGTTAATTCAGCCTCCCTTGCTTTCTTTGCCTCCCTTGCTTTCTTTGCTTTCTTGGATTCCTTTGCCTTCTTTGCCTTTAGCAACCAACCAAAATCATCTTCAAGCTTTTTGATTCTGTTTTCAAGATCATGATCATCAACCTGCTTTGCCTTTATTACCCTAGCCAAATCAACTTCAAGCTTTCCTAATCTGTTTTGAATATCATGACAGCTTTCCCTTTCCCTTATACATCTTAATGATTATTAGTTAAGACAGTTTAATGACGAATTGACTCATTAAGTTGAGAAGCTTGACTCAATACAATCCATATGCATACCTTTATTCACTTCAAATGATGTTGCTCTGCCTCCTTTCCCTTTTCTATTATCTCTACAAGCTTTCCCCTTTCCCTTGTCTCTCTACAAAGACCAATAAGTCCAAGTAATGTTAATTCCTAATTACGAATCAATTAAAAACAACCTTATAAAAATGCAGTCTGCATTATAATACCCTATCTTTCCCATATTTCAGACCACAAGTCTTCTAGTTGACATTTGCTATTTCATCCTCAGTTTTCCCTTTTATTCCCATATTTCTCACATTACATAGTAAACCTTACTTCAGTCACCACCTTGCTTTGTATATTCTTAACTCTGCTTTCAGATTCTACCATGGCTAAGACTTTCTCTCACATAACCAAGTTCGTGATATTAGGGGTGTTTGGCACTACCATTAAGACTATTAGGGGTGTTAAAAACTATCATTAAAGTCACAATCAACAACGCATTTTTCAGACCATTAGGCTTATAAGTAACCAAAACACACTTACTCTGTCATGATAGGAAGTTTCATATCATCCACTTTCTTTTGCAATCATTGCTTCTTCTTCTTCGTCTTGTAGTAGAATGTGTCATATACATCATCCATTATGATATCAATCCATGAATCATCTTCAAACAAATTTTAATTCCTATATTTAGGCATAACATACCCGTTCATTATCTCGTTAGTAGCTATAACTTTACCCCAATCAATGTGCTTTGGATATGCTTTCATTTTGGTATCTAACAAACAAAAATTAGGGCAACAGATATTAGGGAAAACACAAATTAGAAGCTACTAAAACAACGCACATTCAAAAATATGTTAAAAACTCACTTTGATGCAATCTCAGAGCGAGTGGGTGGCGTCTTCGAGAGAGGATCAGACGAAACAAGAATGATCGAGACACAGAGTAGTTGTGTGTAAAATGGCGGGAGGGAGGGAGTTATAAGTTTCGTGGTGTTGCAACGTTGGTCCTTAGGGTATATTATTGTATGTGAACTGACGATTATACCATCGATGATAAGAAAAGTTAACGAAATTTCGGATGGAGTTACGGTCAAAGGATCGGTCAACTCAAAATGGACAACTACAGGGACGACTGGTGTAATTTCGAGACTTTTAGAACGAAAGTTGCAATTTCGGGACAACCACAAGGACGATTTATGTACTTAACTCTTAGTTAAAACTTCTTAAAGAGCGATATAACATAATATTAACGTTTTTTTATGTTGATACATTTTATGAACGTTTTCATACTTTTTCATCCGTTTCGGCAGGTTTTTGTCTGCTTTTTACAGTTTTTACATTATCCTTCGTTTTTATAAGTTTTCGTCCGCTTTTTATGTTTTCGTATGTTTTCACTCATCTTCTTGCATTAACGTCCGTTTTCTTACGTTTTTGTTTGGTTTCGCTCGTTCTCATCCTTTTTCTTACGCTTTTTTACGTTTTTGATTGTTTTGAAAACATATAAAGACGTAAAAAATGTACAAGACATAAGAAAACGGCTGAAAACGTAACACACGAAAACTTTAAAAAGGTTAAAAACGGACGAAAACGTAAAAAAAACAGACGAAAACGTAATAAATCGGACAAAACGTAAAAAGGCGGACAAAAACAGAAGAAATCGGACAAAAACATAAAGAACATACGAAAACGTTAAAAAACTAACGAAGACGTAAGAAATCAAACGAAAACGTAAGAAATCTGACGAAGACGTAAAAAATGGACGAAAACGTAAAAAATCGGAAGAAAACGTAAAAAACGGACGAAAACGCAAGAAATCAGACGAAAACTTAAAAAACGGACGAAAACGGAAGAAATAGGACGAAAACGTAAAAAATGGACGAAAACGTAAGAAATCGGACGAAAACATAAAAAATCAGACGAAAACGCAAGAAATCAGACGAAAACGCAAGAAATCGAACGAAAACGTAAAAAACGGACGAAAAAGTTAAAAAACAGAAGAAAAGGTAAGAATCAGACGAAAACGTAAGAAATCTTACGAAAACATAAAAAACGAACGAAAACGTAAAAATACGTACGAAAACGTTAAAAAGGTACGGAAACGTAAGAAATCGGACGAAAACGTAAAAAAAACGGATGAAAACGTAAGAAATCGGACGAAACGTAAAAAACCGGACGAAAGCGTAAAAAACGTACAAAAACGTTAAAAGCGTACGAAACGTAAGAAATCGGACGAAAACGTAAGAAATCGGACGAAAATGTAAGAAATTTGACGAAAACGTTAAACAACAGACGAAAACGTAAAAACCTAAGAAATCGGACGAAAACGTAAAAACGGACGAAAACGAAAGAAATCGAACGAAAACTAAAAAACTGACGAAAACGTATGAGAACACCATAATTTAGTCGGTCGACCCGACCCAAACCGTTTGACCCATGACCCGTTAGGCCCATTTTTAAAACATGACATGTTTGACTCATGACCTATTTGACCCATGACCCATGACCCAAACCGACCCAACCCTACCCATTTGCCACCTCTATTGAGGATACATGTATATGGATAAGCTCAAATCTTTTTATCAGTTCACTATATAATAAACTGTGCATAAATTATTTTCTAGTCTAAGACTACAAACCGAATTTAACTATCTGCTGCTGATAAATTGGCATGGGATGAGCGACTAATTAACTAGTTACAGAGTCGCATAATTAAATGTTAAAAGTAATGAACGAACATACTGTGTAATCTTTAAAATAAGCACCTTTTTTTGTTACTTGTCAAAGCTAATAATTATAAACTTGTACATTAGATTTTAATACTAAGTAAAAGCATTAGCCGTCGTGGTTGTTTGTTCTTGGATCGTGATGGTTGTTTATTTCCAGGTCATGGTGGTTATTATGTCTGGTCGTTGTGATTTGTTTGTTCTTGAGTTGTGGTGGTTGTTATGTCCTCTCCAAAAAGTTGGAAACGTTTCAGGTGTGGTGGTCGTTGTTTGTGTTCGCGGTGGTCGTTTTTTTAGGTTACGGTCGATCGGTAAGGAAGGTTGTTGTAGGGGTTCGGTTTTTGGGTCGTGGTAGTTAAGCTCAAGTTCGTCGGTCGAGGGTTAGGAATCCTAAACATAGATTGTTCTACAATTTTTGGGTGGTTATATGAAGTGATGGGTACGAATGTACGAATAGGGGAAGTCGGTCGAGAAGGGGGTCAATTTTGACATGGTTTCTTTTGCTCACAGGACTTCATCATAGGCATTTGGTAGTCCTAATACTACCCCACTAGGAGCAAGGATTAATGAACTAGAACGACAAATGTTGGATGAGAAACTTGTGCTTGTGGATGATGATAGGAAGCCGCAAAAACCAAAGGTTGATGACAGACTTCAAAAGTCTGTTATGATCGTTGGTGCACGTGAGGTGCACGTGCGTGGTTTTTAAACCAAACACGTGAGGTGCACGTGTCTTCCTCGTCAACTAGTCATAACAGATTTATAACCAATTTTCCCGCCAAGTTTCTATTCCTTTAAATACTAGCTTAAGCTCTGTAATAGTTAGTTTTGTGTATGAAATACATTTCCCTGTTCATTACTAAATCTTGTAACCATTCAACTACAAGTAATAAAATCACAAACTCCTATTCGATCTTGATTCTATTTGCGAAAGATCTTGTACTGTTTGTAATCGTCTTTGAGATAATCCTAGATGATTGTCCTCTGATTGTAGTTTTGGTACTTATCAATTGGTATCAGAGCTCTTTCTTGGGAGAGTTCGTTGTTTCTGTCAAGATTCATTGGTTTTCCGGCAAGTCAATTACTTTTTCGGCGAAATACTTCTCTTAGAAGTGTCAATTAGTATAGAATCAGTCTATTACACTGATAGGCTGATCAAGATTGTATGTTGTCCATCAGAAATACGACCAAGTGTCAAATATCCATCGCGATCACAAGAACAACCCATAAGTGGTTAAATTCTCTATTCTTGAACTAATGATGGGTTGATTTGATTTGGCCAAGAACGGTTACAAGTTGTTAGGTTTGTTATTCGAACGAAGGGTAGAGGATAACTACTAACAACACAACACAATTCAATAACATACAATCATCAAATCTAATGGCGCCTGCTACAAGATCCATTACAACCACTAGTAACAATGAGGAAGAAGATATGGGTGCAAGATTGAGATCAATGGAAAAATCTTTGGCTTAAGTGACAAGAGCAATGCAAGAATTGAACCAAGGGATGCAAGGTAGACCTCAAAATCAGAACTAGTTTACCAGAATGACAAAAGTAGAATTTCTAAAGTTTTCGGGTGATGATGTTAAAAGGTGGATCTTCAGGTGTGAACAATTCTTTGATATTGATGATATCCCTGAACACCAGAAGGTAAAATTGATATATGTGCACTTGTTTGATACTGCTTTACTTTGGCACAAGCAATTCATTAGGCTTAATGGTGAAGCAGTAAGTTAGAATGTGTATAAGAAGGGTATACTTCAAAGGTTTGGTATTGTGTTTGATGATCCAATTAGTGAAATGAGGACAATCAAATATCAGTCTAATGCTAAAGATTACCATGACGCTTTTGACACCTTGTTGAGTAGGGTAGATGTAAGTGAAGAGCATGCTGTAAGCTTCTATTTTGGTGGATTGCCAGCTGAAATTGAAATGGGGGTTAGAATGTTTAAGCCCACAACATTGGCAGACGCTTATCAATTGACAAATTACCAATAAGCCACTTTAGAAGCTATAAGGAAAAAGAACAAGGCAGCAATGAATTCTCAACAAGGAAGGGTTGGGGAAATGGAAATGGGTATGGAAGTAATGTGAAGACTAAACTGCTAATTGGCAGATGCTTATCAGTTGACAAATTACCATCACCAACTGCTAATTGGAAGACTAAACCAAACACTCCTGCAACTGCTCTTGTCAGGAAACAGATGACACAGAAAGAGTATCAAGAGAAGAGAGCTCAAAACTTGTGTTTTTACTATGACCAGAAGTACACTCCAGGCCATAAGTGCAGTGGACAATTGTTCTCTATTGTTCTCTTGGCTGATGAATAATGGGAGAATGAAGAAGAGTACATGGAAGAAGATTATCCAATACCAGAAGAGGTACCCCAAGTTTCTCTTAATGCTTTAAATGGAGCAAATTATTTTCAAAGTTTGAGGATTACTGGTAAAATTGGGAAGCATGAAGTTCATATATTGGTTGATTGTGGAGCAACTCATAATTTCGTAGATGTGAATGTTGCTAAACAAGTTGGGTGTAAGACAAATAAGACCTATCCATTGGAAGTGGCAGTAGGTGGGGGAAGGAAGTTGATTAGTAATGTTGTGTGCAAGAACTTTGAATGGCAACTCCAAGGGGAAACTTTTTACACTGATATGATGATCTTACCATTGGGAGGATGTGAAATGGTTCTAGGCATTCAGTGGTTGGCTACTCTTGGGGATATCAAATGTAATTTCAGTAAACTTAGAATGGAATTTATGTACAAAGATAAGAAAATGACACTGACATGTACTCCTAAAGCTGTCATTCAGTGGTTGGATGGAAAGAACCAGGATAAGGAATTTGAAGGCTCAGCTAATGCTGAATTGTTGATGTTTTGTGTGTACCCAAACACTGGTGTAAATTTGATGAACTTTGAAGGATAGAACAAAGGAGAGGAAATTTACCCTGAATTGGCTAAGGTAGTGCATACATTTGCAGATGTTTTTAGTGTACCAGCAGAATTACCTCCTAAAAGGTCACATGATCATAGAATTCCTTTACTCCCAAACACTCAACCTATTAATATTAGGCCTTATAGGCATCCTCCTATGCAGAAAGATGTCATAGAAGTCATGGTAAAGGAATTATTAAACTCGGGAGTTATTAAGCCAAGTAATAGTCCTTTTGCTTCTCCCATTGTGATGGTAAAGAAGAAGGACAACACATGGAGAATGTGTGTGGATTATAGGTAGTTAAACAAAAACACAGTGAAGGATAAATTTCCTATCCCCATTATTGAAAAACTCATAGAGGAATTACATGGTGCTACAATTTTCTATAAATTGAATCTAAGGTCTGGTTACCATCAAATCAGGATGCATAAGGTTGATATACCCAAGACAGCTTTCAAAACTCATCAAGGCCACTGTGAATTTTTGGTCATGCCCTTTGGTTTGACAAATGCTCCCTCAACATTTCAAGCATTGATGAATGAGGTATTCAAACCTTTCTTAAGGAAGTTTACTTTGGTTTTTTTTGATGATATACTCATAATTAGCCAGACTTTGGAAGAGCATGTACATCACTTATCTGTTGTCTTAGAAACTATGAGGCAGAACCAGTTGTTTGCTAAGCAAAGTAAGTGTGTGTTTGGCACTAAACAAGTAGAGTATCTTAGACATGTTATTTCAGCTTTAGGGGTAGCTACAGACCCTAGTAAGATCAAAGCAATGCAAGATTGGCCAGTTCCTAATAATGTCAAGCAATTAAGGGGATTCTTAGGTCTCACTGGGTATTATCGGAGGTGTATCATGAATTTTACCTCAGTGAGTAGGCCTTTGACACAATTGTTAAAGAAAAGGGGTACAAGTGGACTGATGAAGCACAAGTAGCCTTTGAGAATCTGAAAGCTGCTATGCAAAAGGCTCTAGTCTTAGCTTTACCAGACTTTACCAAACCATTTGAAGTTGAAACAGATGCCTCAGGGGTGGGTATAGGAGCAGTACTTCAACAAAATGGTCACCCAATTGCTTACATGAGTAAAACTTTATCCCTTAAACACCAAAGTATGTCCACATATGAGAAGGAATTCTTAGCTGTTCTATTGGCTCTAGAAAAATGGAGAGGATATCTTTTGGACGGACACTTTATTATTAGAATAGATCATTTTAGCTTGAAGTACTTGTTGGATCAGAAAATTACCACCCCTATTCAAATGAAGTGGTTACCCAAGCTCATGGGGTTTGATTATGAGGTAGTATATAAGAAGGGAAGTGACAATGCAGCTGCTGATGCACTGTCAAGAGTACAATCTGCTGAGTTGTTAAGCATGGTAACTACACTGGTTACTACTGAATTAGCAAAGAAAATTGAAGACAGTTGGGTGGTAGATGATCAATTACAAGCTATTGTCACTAAGTTGCAGACTGGGCAAAAGGCAAAAAGGCATTATGTATGGTCTAACAGTCAATTAACAAGGAAAGGCAAGATTGTGGTAGGTAATGATCCTGAGCTCAGAAAAGAATTGTTAAAACACTTTCATGAAGGAGTGGTTGGAGGACACTCAGGAGTTAAGGTCACCATTCATAAGATTTGTTTAATGCTATATTGGAAGGGCCTCGGGAAACAAGTAAAACAGTATGTAAGGGAGTGCTTGGTTTGTCAAAGATGTAAACCAGATTTGGCAGCATACCCAGGTCTACTGTAACCTTTACCTATTCCAAATAACATCTGGACTAGTATATCCATGGATTTCATAGAGGGATTACCCAAGTCACAAGGCAAGACTGTGATTTTTATGGTAGTTGACAGATTGAGTAAATATGCTCATTTTATAGCTTTGGTACATCCCTTTACTGCTCAACATGTTGCTCAAGCATTCTTGGATAATGTCTACAAACTACATGGGTTGCCAGAGTCAATTGTTTCTGATAGAGACAAAGTCTTTCTGGGTAAATTTTGGTCTGAACTATTCAAGTTACTACACGTTCAGTTGTTCAAATCCACATCATATCATCCTCAAACTGATGGAAAAACAGAGGTAGTTAACAAATGTTTGGAATGGTATTTGAGGTGTATGACTGGGGAACACCCAAAAGAGTGGTAAAAATGGTTGTCTCTAGTTGAATTGTGGTATAACTCTAATTTTCATACTTCCATTCAGACAACTCCCTTTGAATCTGTTTATGGTATTCCTCCACCAATACATGTTCCATATTTGGGGGGTTTAAGTAAGGTGGAAGCTGTGGATAAGACCGTCAAGGACAGAGAAGAGTTCATCCAAACACTCAAGTTTCATTTGATCGGAGCTCAAAATAGGAGAAACAACAAGCTGACAAGGGAAGATCAGAAAGACAGTTTGAAGAAGGTGATTGGGTCTTGCTGAAACTACAACCTCATAGGCAAGTAACTGCGAGGGTGAATAAACAGCACAAATTCTCTCATAAGTACTATGGTCCCTTTAAGGTCCGTTCAAAAGTGGGACAGGTAGCCTATAAGTTGGAATTAAATTATCAAGCACAGATTCACAATGTTTTTCATGTGTCACAACTCAAAGGGTATAGGGGTGAAGCACCAAATGGACACCAAATTGAGATACCTCTGTGTGATCAAAATGGTATGATAGCAACTCAACCATTAGCAATTTTGGACAGGAAAATGGTGAAGAAAAAGAATGTTGTGGCAGTGTATGGTTTGGTTCAGTGGACAAATGGAACCAAGGATGATGCTACCTGGGAACCTCTAGATCAACTCAGCAGAGATTATCCAGCTTTTAATCTGAATTCTTGAGGACAATAATTCTTTAAGAGGGATGGATTGACAGACTTCAAAAGTCTGTTATGACCGTTGGTGCACGTGAGGTGCACGTGCGTGGTTTTTAAACCAAACACAGTCTTCCTCATCAACTAGTCATAACAGATTTATAACCAATTTTCCGTCAAGTTTCTATTCCTTTAAATACTTGCTTAAGCTCTGTAATAGTTAGTTTTGTGTATGAAATACATTTCCCTCTTCATTACTAAATCTTGTAATCATTCAACTACAAGTAATAAAATCACAAACTCCTATTCGATCTTGATTCTATTTGCGAAAGATCGTGTACTGTTTGTAATCATCTTCGAGTTAATCCTGGATGATTGCCCTTTGATTGTAGTTTTGGTACTTATCAGTTGGTATCAGAGCTCTTTCTTGGGAGAGTTCGTTGTTTCTGTCAAGATTCATTGGTTTTCGGCAAGTCAATTACTTTTCGGGAAAAAATTTTTATTTTATTCTCTTAGAAGGTGTCAATTAGTTTAGATTTCAGTTATTACACTGATAGGCTGATCAAGATTGTATGTTATCCGTCAGAAATAGACACCAAGTGTCAAATATCCATCGCGATCACAAGAACAACCCATAAGTGGTTAAATTCTCTATTCTTGAACTAATGATGGGTTGATTTGATTTGGCCAAGAACGGTTACAAGTTGTTAGGTTTGTTATTCGAACGAAGGGTAGAGGATAACTACTAACAACACAACACAATTCAATAACATACAATCATCAAATCTAATGACACCTGCTACAAGATCCATTACAACCACTAGTAACAATGAGGAAGAAGATATGGGTGCAAGATTGAGATCAATGGAAAAATCTTTGGCTTAAGTGACAAGAGCAATGCAAGAATTGAACCAAGGGATGCAAGGTAGACCTCAAAATCAGAACCAGTTTACCAGAATGACAAAAGTGGAATTTCCAAAGTTTTCGGGTGATGATGTTAAAGGGTGGATCTTCATGTGTGAACAATTCTTTGATATTGATGATATCCTTGAACACCATGTAAAATTGATATATGTACACTTGTTTGATATTGCTTTACTTTGGCATAAGCAATTCATTAGGCTTAATAGTGAAGCAGTAAGTTGGAATGTGTATAAGAAGGGTATACTTCAAAGGTTTGGTACTGTGTTTGATGATCCAATTAGTGAAATGAGGAAAATCAAATATCAATCTAATGCTAAAGATTACCAGGACGCTTTTGACACCTTGTTGAGTAGGGTAGATGTAAGTGAAGAGCATGCTGTAAGCTTCTATTTGGGTGGATTGCCAGCTGAAATTGAAAAGGGAGTTAGAATGTTTAAGCCCACAACATTGGCATATTGCTTAATCAGTTGAACAAATACACAAGAAGCACTTTTTAGAAGCGGGTATGAGGAAAAGAAACCAAGCTAGCGATAGTTCTCAACAAGGAAGGGTTTGGGGGAATGGAAATGGCGTATGGAAGTAATGTGTAGACCTTTGTTTGCCCTTACATCACAACTGCTAATTGGAAGACTAAACAAACACCCTTGCAACGGTGCCTAGTACAGAAAACTGATGGACACAGAAAGAGTATCCAGAGAAGAGAGCTTAAAACTTGTGTTTTTACTGTGACCAGAAGTACACTCCAGGCCATAAGTGCAGTGGACGATTGTTCTCTATTGTTCTCTTGGCTGATGAAGAATGGGAGAATGAAGAAGAGTACATGGAAAAAGAGAATCCAATACCAGAAGAGGTACCCCAAGTTTCTCTTAATGCTTTTTTAATAAAAATTGGAGCAAAATTCTTTCAAATTTAAGGATTACTGTAAAATTAGGAAGAATGAAGTTAATATTTTGGTTGTTTGTGGAGCAACTAGTAATTTCTTAGATTGAATGTTGATAAAAAGTTGGGTGTATGAGCAATAAGACCAATTATCCATTGGAAGTGGCAGTAGGTGGGGGAAGGAAGTTGATTAGTAATGTTGTGTGCAAGAATTTTGGAATGGCAACTCCAAGGGGAAACTTTTTACAATGATATATTGATCTTACCATTAGGAGGATGTGAAATGGTTCTAGGCATTCAGTGGTTGGCTACTCTTGGGGATATCAAATGTAATTTCAGTAGACTTAGAATGGAATTTATGTATAAAGATAAGAAAATGACACTGAGAGGTACTCTTAAAGTTGCCATACAGTGGTTGGATGGAAAGAAATAGTATAAGGAATTTGAAGGCTCAGCTAATGCTGAATTGTTGATGTTTTGTGTGTACCCAAACACTGGTGTAAATTTGATGAACTTTGAAGGATAGAACAAAGGAGAGGAAATTTACCCTGAATTGGCTAAGGTAGTGCATACATTTGCAGATGTTTTTAGTGTACCAGCAGAATTACCTCCTAAAAGGTCACATGATCATAGAATTCCTTTACTCCCAAACACTGACTTTTAAATCTGGCCTTTAGGCCATCCCCATGCGAGATGCCTAGAAGTATAGTAAGGATGTTGAATTCAGTGTTATTATGCCAATTAATAGTCCTTTTTGTTTCACATTGTGATGGTAAAAGAAGGACAATTCATAGAGTATGTGTGTGGATTATTGGCAGTTTAAACAAAACACAATGAGGTAAATTTCCTATTCACTATTATTGAAGAACTCATTAGAGGAATAAATGGTGCTTATTATTTTCTTAATTAGATCTAAGGTCTGGTTATCATCCAAGTCAAGATGTATAAGGAGGATTTATACCCAAGACAGCTTTTAAAACTCATCAAGCCATATGAATTTATGGTCATGCTTTGTTGGACAAAATGCTCCCTCATACATTTCAAAGCAGTGCTGATGAGGTATTCAAACCTTTCTTAAGGAAGTTTACTTTTGGTTTTATGTTGTTTACTCTATTTATAGCCAGACTTTGGAAGAAGCTATGTACATCACTTGTTTGTTGGTTTAGAAACTATGAAGCAGAAACTGTTTTATTTTGCTAAGCAAAGTAAGTGTGTGTTTGGCACTAAACAAGTAGAGTATCTTTGATATGTCATTTCTCTAACAGGGGTAGGTACAGACCCTAGTAAGATCAAAGCAATGCAAGATTGGCCAGTCCCTAATAATGTCAAGCAATTAAGGGGATTCTTGGGTCTCACTGGGTATTATAGGAGGTTTATCATTAATGTTTTCTCAGTGAGTAGGCCTTTGACACAATTGTTAAAAAAAGGGGTACAAGTGGACTGATGAAGCACAAGTAGCCTTTGAGAATCTGAAAGTTGCTATGCAAAAGGCTTCGGCTATTAAGCGTGACCAGACTTAACAAATTCCATTTGAAGGTGAATCAGTATGCCTTTAGGGGTGGGTATGGTGCAGTGTTCAACAAAATTGGTTCACCCAAATTGCTTACATGAGTAAAACTGTTTCACTTAAACACCATTGTATGTCCACATAATATGAGGAATTCTTAGATGTTCTGTTGGCTCTAGAAAAATGGAGAGGATATCTTTTGGACAGACACTTCATTATTAGAACAGATCATTTTAGCTTGAAGTACTTGTTAGATCAGAAAATTACCACCCCTACTCAAATGAAGTGGTTACCCAAGCTCATGGGGTTTGATTATGAGGTAATATATAAGAAGGGAAGTGACAATGCAGCTGCTGATGCACTATCAATAGTACAATCTGCTGAGTTATTAAGCATGGTAACTACACTGGTTACTACTGAATTAGCAAAGAAAATTAAAACAGTTGGGTGGTAGATGATTAATTACGAGCTATTATCACTAAGTTGCAGAATGGGCAAGAGGCAAAAAGGCATTATGTATGGTCTAACAGTCAATTAACAAGGAAAGGCAAGATTGTGGTAGGTAATAATCCTGAGCTCAGAAAAGAATTGTTAAAACACTTTCATGAAGGAGTGGTTGGAGGACACTCAGGAGTTAAGGTCACCACTCATAAGATTTGTTTAATGCTATATTGGAAGGGCCTCAAGAAACAAGTAAAACAGTATGTAAGGGAGTGCTTGGTTTGTCAAATATGTAAACCGGATTTAGCAGCATACCCAGGTCTACTGCAACCTTTACCTATTCCAAATAACATTTGGACTAGTATATCCATGGATTTCATATAAGGATTACCCAAGTCACAAGGCAAGACTATGATTTTTGTGATAGTTGACAGATTGAGTAAATATGCTTATTTTATAGATTTGGTACATCCCTTTAATGCTCAACATGTTGCTCAAGCATTCTTGGATAATGTCTACAAACTACATGGGTTGCCAGAGTCAATTGTTTCTGATAGGGACAAAGTCTTTCTGAGTAAATTTTGGTCTGAACTATTCAAGTTACTACAGGTTCAGTTGTTCAAATCCACATCATATCATCCTCAAACTGATGGACAAACATAGGTAGTTAACAGATGTTTGGAAGAGTATTTGAGGTGTATGACTGGTGAACACCCAAAGGAGTGGTCAAAATGGTTGTCTCTGTCTGAATGTGGTATAAACTTATTTTCATATTCCATTCTTTTTTCTTTATTTTTTTTTTTTTTTTTTTTTTTTTTTTGTTTTTTTTTTTTTTTTTTCAGACAACTCCATTTGAATCTGTTTATGGTATTCGTCCACCAATACATGTTCCATATTTGGGGGGTTTAAGTAAGGTGGAAGTTGTGGATAAGACTCTCAAGGACATAGAAGAGTTCATCCAAACACTCAATTTCATTTGATCAAAGCTCAAAATAAGATGAAACAACAAGCTGACAAGGGGAGATCAGAAAGACAGTTTAAAGGAAGGTGTTAGGGTCTTAGCTGAAATTCACTCGAGGCAAGTAACTGTGAGGGTGGATAAACAACACAAATTCTCTCCTAAGTACTATGGTCCCTTTAAGGTCCTTTCAAAAGTGGGACAGGTAGCCTATAAGTTAGAATTAAATTCTCAAGCACAGATTCACAATGTTTTTCTTGTGTCACAACTCAAAGAGTATAGGGGCGAGAGCAACAAATGGACTCAATTGATTAGATGAGATACCTCTGTTGTTTGTGATCAATAATGGTTGATAGCAATCGCAAAACATTAAACAATTTTGGACAGGAAAATGGTGAAGAAAAAGAATGATGTGGCAGTGTATGGTTTGGTTCAGTGGACAAATGGAACCAAGGATGATGCTACCTGGGAACCTCTGGATCAACTCAGCAGAGATTATCCAGCTTTTAATCTGAATTCTTGAGGACAATAATTCTTTAAGAGGGATGGATTGACAGACTTCAAAAGTCTGTTATGACCGTTGGTCCACGTGAGGTGCACGTGCGTGGTTTTTAAACCAAACACAGTCTTCCTCATCAACTAGTCATAACAGATTTATAACCAATTTTCCGTCAAGTTTCTATTCCTTTAAATACTAGCTTAAGCTCTGTAATAGTTAGTTTTGTGTATGAAATACATTTCCTTCTTCATTACTAAATCTTGTAATCATTCAACTATAAGTAATAAAATCACAAACTCCTATTCGATCTTGATTCTATTTGCGAATGATCTTGTACTGTTTGTAATCGTCTTCGAGTTAATCCTGGATGATTGTCCTCTGATTGTAGTTTTGGTACTTATCAGTTGATGATCCGGTTAATACGGATAGTGATAGTGATGTGGACGAGGTGTTGAATGAAACTTCAAGCTTTATGGCATCAACGAGTTCCAAGATTAACAAAAGCTCTAAAAGTGGCGGTGTTGTGAAAAACAAGAGCTTGTATGAACATGGAAAGAGATTTACAATGAAGACCCGTACGATGATGATGACTTTGATGATTGTGGTCTGACTGGTGCTCAAATGAAATTTGCTAATCAATTTGATACGAGTCTTCGTGGTCAACTTAGATAGTGTACGTAAGTCTCATAAGTTTGGCATGTCATTATTCTTATGATAAGTCATGTTTAAAGCACAGTTAGTGCGTTTGTTTCGTGTGAGTTAGTGAGTTTGTTTCGGTGTCACCAATCAGTTTGATTATGTGGGTCATGTTGCAAAAAATGTTTGATCAAGTTCCTATTAGCTGTAAGGGTCATCGTCCGTGTTTCAACCGATTCTATGCTTTTTTACCGTTATCCCTCTTAGGTAGTTGGAGTATATGTTTCGTATGATTTGGGATAATGTTTTTTTTCTCATATTGTTTGAGTTATCAAATTTGTGATCTCTCTATCTTGTAGTTTCAAGATCGTGTAGGTCATGATCATCAAATTATCATACTTCTTAGCTAGTTTCTATTTATATATAGTTTCTTTTTTAAAAAAAATTTAAAAAAAAAACTTTGTTTACTTTCACACATGCACATATATCCGAGCACTCCCACCCACACATTTAAATTTGCCGAAGGTAATACTAGAAGCACACTTACATTTGCCGAAGCCCGAAGGTAATCCTAGAAGCACACTTACATTTGCCAAAGGTAATACTAGAAGCAGTCTCAACTTTTGGGTTTATCATGAGTTAAGGTGAGATCTGTTACATTTTATTTTTACCATACCCCGCCCCAAGATTTGGTATATTCTTGTATACAGCCCAAAAATAATTTGGTTTTATGAGGCTGCCCACTACGGTTCGGTCGGCCGACTCGGTCGCCGTCGGTCGCCGCCGTAGTGGCTAGCCGGTCGTGGTCGTGGTCGCCAAAGACCGTTTCTAAAATTCGTCGTCCTCACGACAATACTCGACCGACATATATTAAAATAAAAAAGTGATTTTCCAAGTTTTAATAAAAAAAACTTTTTTCTATTTTTTTTTTTGTCTGTGTAGATGCATGTGTTTGTGTGTGTTGTGGGAGTAAGAAGTTATGTTTTTTTAATTTTATTATTTTATAAATATATAATTTACACTATAAGTCTTTGATTTATGTTTGTATTGTCATTCTTTTGTAAATAAAATAACTAATAAGTTAGTGATATTTTGAGTAAAAAATGATATTGTTTTTTATGTATTTGAATTATTTTGTAAAGTTTTTATTTAATAAAATTAAATTATGTTGTTAAAAAAATGAAGAAAAAAAAATGAAGGTCGTCTCATAGTGGCAAAAGGTCGCCTGTAAGTCGCCGGAGAGAGAAAACTAATATGGCACCGAAAACTACAGGTCGGGACCTATAACGATAGTGGGTAGCCTAATGAAAAAAAAGAGTAAGATGGTTCATGTTGACTGGACACGGATCAAATATGGACCATAGGCACTCAGCAAAAGCTTTGCATGTGCCATTCACCAACTCAACTACCATCCTTAACCTAATTACTAGTACCACTACCCCATTAATACTCTACTGAGTTCACCTATCAAAATGAAAAACTTTAACTCAAAGATGTTACAGTACTTTTTAGCATTCAGAATAGATACCGGAGTTTTCACAAACAACAGGCGCACACAAACCCTCTCATTAACAAAAAGAATCTACCAATTAACAGTTTGCGCCCAAGTAAAGAAAACAAGACTACACATGGAGCCCAAAGCCCCCCTGTCACAACAAAAAGACTAAAATCTTATATAACCTTTAAAGCCTACTTTTAACATCTGCAAACTTAACTATTCAGCGAAAACTAGAGGTAGCCAATTTACGGGCGAAAGAGGGGTCCTGATACCTATGATTTTTTCTTGACGGTGATGACATTTTCATGCTTTTCTTGTTCAATATGTCATCACTCTTTGACGACATCGCTTCCATAAACATTTTTCCTCTTGCACCGGGCATTTTTCTACACATTTTAGCCGCCTCAACTTTTGCAGAATTATCTTCGTCCTTGCCCCTTTGCCTCTTGTTTGATGTTTTCTCTGCAATTTTTAGTTGATGAGGCTTTGCAGCAAAAACCACTTCTGCAGATACCAGTCACCATTCATTTTGTTAGTTGTTCAATCATAACATGTTTACAGAAGTAAAAGATGCATCTGTTAACATAATATAAAGTAAGGATCAAGTTTTATCACCTGTATTCTCATCCTCGGAAAGATCAAGTCCAGGAGATCTGGGCGGTGTTTGTGGAGAAAGTACATGATCAAAATTGAATGTAGATTGAAAAGTGATTTGGCTTGTGGGTGTAACATTTGCGGTCTTCTGAGTTTCAACCCTGTGGTTAGAACCATACTGTTTTAGGCTTAATGGAGTAGTTTCTTTTATTACACGATTAACTGGGCTAAGTGTCCCCACAGCATCAGATCGGGAAGAATGGTCTTTGGCTTCAGAAACTTTGGTATCTGTTGATCTACTAAAAGATCCCTTCATGTCATCAGTTTTGATATTAAATGGATCATGCGATTTGTAGAGATGTGATAGGACATTCTAGTATGATTGGGAGTGAAGTTGTTGATAAGTTAGCCCAAACGAGGTTTTATGTTTCCATAAAGCTAGCAAACCAAGGCGTGCCTTCTTTTGCATAGAACTGAATGTAAGCTTTCTTGAAGCGCGGAAGCTTCAGAAACACTAGTAAACTATGAGTTTGATTAAAATTCGAAGTCACTTTCAATATTACAATTTAAAACCAATTGCAATAGATATTATATTTTACCTTGAGTCATCAAACTTGTGCTGTATCAGGCGCAGATCGTACATCACAATAATAAATTACACATGTTGATGTAAACGCCGTATGTACACAATGCATACAAGTCTAATTTAAATCCACCTGATACCAAGAAGCAGGACTGGTAAGAATTGTACATATTTCTTGTGGAAAGAAAAGAAGAATAAAAAATCCTATGATTTCAAATACCTTGAACTTATTTCTCATTTAACCCCAAAATGTTTATGTTATACTTAGATTCGCAACATATTTGTTTGTTATGTCAATTAAAGTACCACTTACACAAAAAAGCATTATCAGCATTTGTTCAACAATTGGATTATCTTAAATTAAACACGAAACAGCAAGTAAATATATAAAAACATTTCAGCTAATTGGCATGACTACATCTATCAGTCTGGCCGCCACAGGTATAAGGTGCAAGTCCAACTCGAGGAAAGTCACATGTTTGTCTATTATCTCTACCCAGAGCCATCGTTTTAATCTTTTCAATGGAAAGAACACACAGGATGGATCTGATCAGATTTAAGCTGTTTGTCATCAGCACTTTTCTTTACACTGGTCACATGTAAATTTCTTCTCTTCATCTTCAATGTGTTCAACTTTGTGTGAATGACCTCAAAGGGCGTTTGAAAGGGAATATTTGATCTCAATCTCAAGCTGAGGTTCAACTAAGGCTCATATGTAATCAGATTTTGATTGACAGTTGCAAACACCTTCAAGCTGGAATTAGATACCAAGAAACAAACAGGAATAAGCAAAAGAAGGAAGATACAAAAGTTATATGGGTGGTTATCAATGAAAGGAGAAAGAAGTCGTTTTATTAATTACTTGCTAATAAACACGGACCTCAAAAGAATTGCTTGGACTAGATTGTCACTTTTCGGAAGAGGAGCATCATCCTTAACTTTCAATATTAAGTTAGAGAACTTTTCTAGTCTATCACAGGAAGCATTGCAGAACTCATGAGCATTCCTGTTGATATTTTTTGGAATGACGATGAAAAGTCGATAAAAGTGTGGTTAAGGATTACAAATATATGACTGTATTTTAAAATAAAATATAAAACTAGGTAATATGTAAAAACTAGAAGGAAAAAATGCAAGTTTTTAAAACAAAAAACTGTAATTATAAAAACCAAAGGATACAACTTAAATTGTCAAAAAGTTTCCATGGGGAAACAATTTTTCCAGACGATGTTAATGAAAGTTCGACTTGTTCCCTCAAAGCACAGATCAAGCAGAATCGTTCATTACTACCTGTAAAGACACACACTTGCAATCATACACTAGACAAATAAAAATGTATTTTAAGACACCATTTTATGAACACAAAGTGTCATTTGTCAAGTAAACCCCAAATCATACCAAGATCCAAATAAGCATACAAGATAACAGAACTTGAGGCCTTACAATCACAAGGGGTCGGATGGTTTTGGGAATAGAGTCCCTGAACAAGTAGCACGGAGTGTGAGAAGCACTGCATAACTGCATTGAAAAAGCAACTGTTGCCCAGATTAGCAAGCCCTGCACCCTGCAAGTTCCAACATCAGATTAGCCAGTGTCAAAAAGTGGATAAATATACTTAGTAAATACAAAGCCGCCTCAAAGTTAAACTCAAACACAAATAAATAGGCGAAAGTGCAGAACTTGTGCAAGTCAGGCTCAAGCGTTTAGAAGTCCAAGCTATTAATAAATTATAAATAACTAGGTACATTCACATAACAATTTTGAACGATACAATATCTCTAAATTTGGAATCTGAAAGATTTTATAAATCACAACCACCGGTGCAATGACTGCTATGAACCAGATTCAGCAAGTCAATATAACGATTTCCAATTTCGGATCCATAGAACATCACGAAACAAAAATCCTTATAACATACTTTTTAATAAACGAGTCTATGTGGAAAGGACTATATAGTATAGTATATACCTCAATGATATCTAAAAATAGATATTATTACGCCAACAATTTTTTCCTAATCCGACATCCCAAAAGTTTCAATAACCAAAACCATTAACATTCACAAAAACAGAACTAAAAATGACAAATAATTACACAATACTAACAGTGAGATACACAACAAAATATACAAAAACTTATTATAGTAGCAATATTCAGACTAAAATATGTCTAGAACATATGTTTACTATAACATTGACGCCTATGAACCAGATTCAATATGCCAAGTTATACGATTTCCAATTTTGGGTTCGTAGAACATTGCGATGCATAAATCCTTAAAAAAAGTTTTTTTATTAGATGTATGGTCCACATGGGAGGGAGTATATACCTCCACGATGTCCAAAAATAGATATCACCACGCCATCATTTCCTTCCCTAATCCTAATCCAGTATCCGGAATATTCCAATCACCAATACCACTCAGCATCCAAAAAAGCTAAACTAAAATTGCCAAAAAAAACTAACCGCGATGTATACAACTGGAAAAAAAATAACAAAAACTAACTATAGTAGCAACAATAAGTCCAATATACATCTAAAAAACAATTGTTTGCGGTGACAACGTCTAAGAATTAATTTTATTTATTAGATGTACAGTCTGCACATGAGGGACTATATAGCATATACTACTCTAATACTCCTATATATATACCTCCACAACATCTTAAAACAAATATCATCGCGACAACATTTTTTCCCTCTAATCCTATATCTCAAAAGTTCCAATCACCAAAACCACTAGCGTCCACAAAAAATAAACTAAATTTGTTTTTTTTGGTAACCATGGTTTCCGACACATTGCCCGACTAATCCACAGGGTTTGAACCCACCGCCACACGGACTCAAACCATATAAAGCCCTCCCTTTTCACGAGGTCGGTGCGGCCACTTCAAGGTTGTTTGCACTAAACAGGAATTGAACTTGAGACCTCACACATTTTAGAGTGATAGCCACAAACCCTTTTGCCAATAGGCCACCCTTGGGTGGTTAAAACTAAGCTAAATTTGTCAAGTAACTACATAAAACTAACCGTGAAACACACGACAAAAAAAACACAAAAACCAGTGTTTCGCTGATAAGTAACAGATATCAATCTTATCAATAAATCTAAAACTAACAATAACAATAACAATAACTATGAATAGTAACAACAAATAATGAAAAAATCATACCACCAAAGACGGCTTCTCGTAAGCGTCCTCGTTCCAACTCGAAGAACTCGTCACAACCGACATCACCGGCTTACACTCACCCTCCCCCTCCCCCTCCTTCTCTCGATTAGACGATATCCACGCCTTGGTCTCGTCATCATCATCATCAACATCACAATCTTGAATCAATTCATCAGCCAACAACAACTCATCAGCCTCCTCATCCTTTAAATCCTCCAACTCATCATCATCATCATCATCATCATCATCAACATCTTTCTGTTGAGCAATTTGGTCGAACAGTTGGTGCGCACAGAAGTGAGCGTTGATGTTGGTACGACGAGCTACTGGTTTCGATTTGTATCGCTTAACGGTTAACGAAGAAGAATCATCCATCAGATTATTAGTTTTATAAAACTAATAATTGATGAGTTAAAGTGTGTGGATTGGATTTGATTTTGATTTTAGGGTTTATATAAATTAGGGTTTGAAATTGGGGGAAATGAAATGAAGAGAGGGAAAAAATTAAAATAAAAGGGGGAGTTGAAAATTTTGGAAAAACTTTTGTTTTTATTTATGGGACGCGGTTTTGGGGTTTTTTAGATTTTTTTAAAATGGGAGGGAAAGTGGAAATTTGGGATTTTCACCCACATTTTTGTGATACATAAGTTTTCAAATTTAGGTCCGGATGAAAATTGAGTAGAATTGTTTTGGTATTTTGGAGGTTGTGAATGTTTTGGAAGTTTTTGTAATTGAGCCGGTTTTTCGAGTTAAATGTGATGGTGAGAGCGTCTGGAGTGACAAGATTTGCAGAGTGAAAGGTGTAAGGAAATTTTAAATTACGAGTAACGGTAAAGTGCATGTGTTGTTTGTGTTTAGTGTTTCGTGGAAGAGAGTGGTCGGAGATGAAGGAGAAGAGTTGTTTGGGCATGATTGTGAAAGGCGTTATAGTGGTCATTATATGGTTAGCGTGTACGACAGGATTAAGAGTGAGTCATGTCAAATATTGTAACGGACTTCAGTCAGTAGCAATTTTCGTAAATATCTTAAACAACTGACAACTTAACAAAATCTATTACTCTCTTCGCTAAGAATGAAAACTGATTAGAATCATTACCAATTTTAGAGATTGTGTGTTTTGGCGGTTCTGAAATGTGTCTAGTTTTAGAGTTAAATGTAATGATGAAAGCGTGCGGAGTCGTAAGATTTTTCAAAGTTAAAGATATAAAGAATTTTAGAAAAATACCGGTTGGAGTGGAGTGTGTGTGTTGTTTGTGTTCACTTCATGGATAAAACACCGAAGATGAAGATGATGAGTTGTTTGGACGTGACTATGAAACATTTTGTGGTGACCACTTTGTGGTTCGTGCGTAAATGTGTACAACGCCTTTGGCCATGTTATATCCGGGGTAATACAATTGTTTATCAATCGAAAACGAGTTAAATAAACGATTGTCGTTCTGTATGTAACATTTAATTTCAAAAAATTCTATCATTACTAAATAAGTAAACCAGATATCGGGGAATCTATGTTTGGTTCATATATTTTTTTTGTATATTTAAGAAAAATGGAATATTTGAGTTTTTTATTTTGCGCGTTTGATAATAGTTTTAATTACATTATCACGCATAGTAAAACTGGATAAACGAAAAATAACCTACTCAACGGCCAAGATGTTGATTTGATTCCTAATTTGTTACTACTAATTTTGGCCCGGTTTAAGTTTGCCACAAAACCCAAACCGACCAAAACGACCCAAACTATGCATATATCATATAATTTGTAGAATATTTTAACAATATCCAGATTAAAAAAAATGTTAAAAAGTTTTTTTTTCAAAAGATATCTAACCGGACATTTGAGTATTGATATATAATATATCTTATATACAACGTTTAAAACGCTGCCGTTTCGCATCGGGTCAAAAATGGCGCCCAAAAGGCTGCCTAACAATCTTGAGATTGGATATATTGTTAGTAGGATATCCTATACAACGTTTAAAACCCTGCCGTTTCGCACCGGGCTAAAAACGGCAGCCCAACAATCTTGAGGTTGGATATATTATTAGTAGGATAAATAACAGCCCAAAGCCCAACAATCTTGAGATTGGATATATTGTTATAAACAACACACAAACTTTGATCGGTAAATAATATTAACAATGATAACGTGTGCGTGTAACAAACCTAACTTTTCGAAATTAAAACAGATGAGAACAATTATAAATCCAAAACTCTGATATCCTTATCTTCTAATCAAGTCAGTATTGTATTGAAGTAGAGTACTAATTTCTTGGTAGAATCTATGGCTTCATGATATGCAATTACATATCATCTACATTTGATATGTTAACTAGAAAAAGAGATTAACTCATTATTATATTTGCTTCAAACATTGACTCTTTTTTATAATCATTTTATATTGTATAATGCAAGTAAATATCGTTTTTTACACACTTTTATTTATTATCAAGCATTTTTTACGACCAAAATGATAAATATTATATGATGAGTTACATATTTAGTATACTACCGGACTAAAATCATAAGTACTACCTACACATAACACGATCAATATTTTATTTTCCGGGATCCATACGTGACATCGTGCCTTGATATTTTAACTTTTTAAAACGTTTTAAGTTTGTGTCGGCACTGTATTAGCCTAACCCGTTATACAAGTTTATCTAAGGTCTAAGGTTGGAGCCTGGAGGCATTCAGACAAATCAAGACCATTTCATGCTTAAGATGTCGTGTTGTAGCAAATTTTCAGTACAAAATGAACCTTCAAAAATAATAGACAACACAAAAAAACACCTCATAATTATTAAAATAGGCAAACCACACCCTAACTATAAAAGCATTGAACAAAGTATATATTAAAAATACAAAATTACTAAAAAATCCTCTAATTTATAAAAAAACAAATTTAGCTCCGCCGCAACTCGCAAGCTACTTTCCACCTGGTTTGACACATTTAAGAATTAAGAATGGCTTGAAATGTTGTTGGTTACTTGGTTTGGTTGGACTCAAGTCAGCGCTAAAGTGGAAACAATCAAACAATGAAAATATCAAGAAATTATATTTATTGGGCCAAAGCCCAAAGTTTTAATTGACCCAAAAGGCCGAGAGTGTTTGTAAACCCAATTTGATTTTTATATTTCAACGACCGAACTTTCGATTTTGCCGTTTGGACAATAAGTCAATAACCAATCTATGCTCATTCTACTTTTTTTATTGCAAAGTAACTTTAGTCACAACACATTTGTTATAGACATTTCAACTAAACATTTCGTCCCCGCCGCAACGCGCGGGCAATATGCCCACTTGTTAATACCAAAATTCAGCTCCCAATATCTAGTTTCTTAAAAAAAACCAAATTGGAGTGCAAATGACGATATGTGCAAGCTCAGCTCCCCGGTATCTTGTTTCAGCCCTCCCACGAAAAACTTTTAAGCTCCGCCACTGCTCGTACTAATGTGTTCTTGCAAGTACTGTGAGAATCCGAACATTGTAAAACATTATAAACGTATTAGTAATATTTTACTAGCATTTTGTTAATTCTATTATATGTATTGTTAGTTAATAAAGTCGGCCCGCTTGTGTCGGCCCATTAGCCCGTCTAGCATTAGGGCATCCTTTATTTATTTTGTGTATTTATACATTGTTTGTACAGACTTTTCATTCATCAAGTAATACAATTTAGTTAATTTCGATTCATTAGTTTCTACATGGTATCAAGAGCCTAGGTACAAGTCATTATATATTGTCATCCTCCGGTCATCAACTAACTGTTGGTGATCCGGAGGGATCTCGTTTAATGTTCGTCGGTTGTTGTTAAAAGATCTGTTTGAATTGGTTGTTTGTTTGAAAAAAAAGAAAGAAAAAGAAAAAAACAAATGTTCTTTCTGATCGAAAAGTTTTGATTGCATGTTATTTGTTTATTGATTTTAAAGATTCATATAACCATGATGATCGGTGGCAATTAATTCTGTTGGTGCACATGGTTCGTTCGGTTAAAAGAAAAAAAATTTGTTCGGATCCCTAGTATTGGTTAGTTTTAGATTTGATTTGCTTATTTTTGTGGTAATATTGTCGTAGCTTGTATTGGTTATTGTGTTTACTGATATGAAGAATTTGAGGATCCGTTTCTTGTATCGTCGACCGATTGTTCGTGATATTGGCATTTGAGTTCGTATTGGTATTAATATTGGTATCGGTAATATTATTGGTGTTGGTGGTTTGGTATTGGTATTGGTATTGAGATCTTGGTATCGATATTTGGTATTTGCACCGGGTTTGATTGGTATTGGATTGGTTTCAGTATCAAATGGTTCTGGTTGCCTGGATATTGTTGGGATGGTTCCGTCTGTATAGAGACATGTGAACGGTCCAAGAAAAAGAGTTCGCAAAGGCATCATATCATCATTTGTCATTGACTACAACTCTACAAGAATCATTGATAAACTCATGCTTTTTTCGAACACATGTTTTTCGGAACGAAATATTCTTATTGAAAACTCAAGCAAGAAGCTCGAGAAAAAACTTAGAAAAAGTAGTTACAAGCTGAGATAGGATCCGAAATCCAAACAATTCAATTTGGGTGATGCCATTGTGCCATTCCCTGCCGTTATTGAGCATGTATATACACATCAAGATCGACATGTCCTGTTACGCCTCACAGTTAATAAATCTATATAAAAATTTGAACAAAATTTTATGTTTAGTATCATTGGCTACTATTACACGCCTCCTCGTACTAATGTGTTCTTGCAAGTACTGTGAGAATCCGAACATTGTAAAACATTATAAACGTATTAGGAATATTTTACTAGCATTTTGTTAATTCTATTATATGTATAACTAATTGCCTTTGGGTGATCATTACGAACGGGAAAAATGTTAATTTGAGACTAGACATAGTCAAAAACACTAAATTGTGAGCACGACACATTGATAAGGTCACTTGCACTATGATCAATGTTAGAATTGTTATAGACGTGCTGACGTGCCCAATGATTAGGACACCATATGGTAATATATCTCTAGAGACCTAATTTTGTGTCATTTTGAGACGAAGACATGGATATACTGTCGATGATGATTGTTTAATTGTTTCATGATAGTTAAACTACATGATGAATACTAGCAAGAACGCTTTTTCACGAACACAATCAACAATAACATGAATTTGCATTGAGAACTATGACATGAACTCACTACCAGCGTGTTTAAATAAAAGATAGCAACTGAGAAGTGGTTAAAGGATGTTACGCCTACGATTCAAGTTTAGCAATTTTTTGGTTAAACTGGGATCGATACACACAGCTTTCGCAATGCGACTTCATTAATTATCAACATCAAATATACTCTAATAGTCTAATGATCCTGAAAGAAATTAGTCACTAATATGTGCATGTGCATGCATAATGTCTAGTTCGAACGAGAAATATTGAATTATTGATAGTGTAGTAGTGTACTAGTGAAACTTGTAATTTCTGACTTTGTTTAGTCAACCACACTGAGATTTGGGAGGCTTTTGACGAAAAGTTTAAAAAATAAAGCATTAGATTGAAGGCTAAATAAAAGCGTTCTCTCGTTTATAATAGACAACCAAAACTCTACATGTAGAAGAAAAGCTTATCTTTCTTATTATTGAAAGCATAATCTTCAAATGAATTATTTGTTGAACGTATATAAGATGTTAATAGCTTCTAGTAGTTTTAGAAAACTTATCTCGCAGAAATAGATAGTCAATGACATTCTATACGCAGTAATTGCGTTCGGAAAACAATTTTATCTCTATAATTAATTGTAAAATATTGAAGCCCTCATATTTCATTAGAAAGTTGAGTGTTTGTGTCCGTGTACGATTTCAGCAATGTGGTTAGCGAGAAATAAAGCTATATTCAAAAGAGAGAATTTGCGTTGATTGGCATTGATAATTCGCAGTATCAAAATGAAGGTGTTTATCTGGGCATCCGCTTATGGAAAGTGTTTTGCAACCATCTTCACATTTGAGAAAGTTGACCTTGGTTTCTTTTATGATGTTCATAGTCATATATTATTAGTCTCGGTTTTTGGTTATATCATTTGTTTTGTATCGCGTTTTATACGTTAGAAATACGTGAGCCTATTGGGGGCACACACGTTAATACACGGAGATTATGTTTAACACTTCACGTAACATTTAAATGCAAACCAAAGGACTTAATTAGACAAAAACTGAACCCTAACGGGTGGCAATATTTGGCCGGCCCCTATGGCTTATAGAAAGAGGTTTTTGGTTCTAATTAGGAGATAAGGATAGAAGTGTTATGATAATTATGGAATAAAGAGTTTTCTTTATAAGAACTAGGTTTGGTTGTCTAATAAACTCATACTATAACACATTATTATTGATTTCACAACACACAAATAAATCCTAAAAATCACCTCTCAAGGATTTTTCAGTAATAATTCATTATTATTGCATTTCAACTTTTGTCGACATGGTTCTTTTTATCACCATCAATTTCTCGTCACTTTTAGTAACAAAATATAACTATATTCCTTTGTTGCTGAAGAATAGTGCACTAAACCTTAGTATTGAAGTGTCATACACCATGAACATTGCTTCAAATGGACCTTTCTTTATGGCAAACATTTAGTTGACCGCCAAAAGAAGGCTTTTTGAAAATTAGGTCATGGTTTAATCACAACTTCTGACTAAAAAGTCACCGGAACAGGTGTTCATCGCTCCCCCGCAAACATTTAGTGACGGTTAGTCAATGGGTTCCAATTAAACTCCTGGTAAAAAAGTCACTGAAAGGTGATTCAAACGTCTTAAGTTAGGTCAAAAAGTGCACGAGATCACAAGTTTCATGCGATTTTAAACCTCTCTGGAGTAATATTGATTTATTTTGTGTAGTAGTGTACTAGTGGAATCTTGTAATTTCTGACTTTGTTTTAGTCAACACACAGCTTTGCTAGTGAACCGCGTAGTTGACTGGGACTAATCAAAGCCATTAGGCCCACTTCTTTTCTCAATGCGTTTTTCTATTTTCACTTTATTTTTGGATCCTAGTTCACTTGTTCTTTGGACCTTTACAATAAATTTGTCTTTTAACAACACGGTTATGCTGTTTAAACTACAAATAACAAACGGTTATTCTGGTAACTATACTCCAATAGTAATTTGTTTTATGAAAATGGGATGAATACAATTACTTTACAGATCACTTAAACAAGTATAAAGTTTAGTTGGTTTATGGTTATTAGTTAATAACTAATTTTTTTTTCTAAATAATTGTCCACAGACAAAAAAATACATAACTTAAGAAAATATCATCATTACAATTTTATCTCTTTTACATTTTGCAAAATGACAGTTTTACTTTTAAATAATTAATTTAAATCTTTTTTTAGCGTTTGTTATATATAGTAAACTCAAGTGAGAATAATATGGTAAACTCGAATTAAATTTTGAGAAATGTTACATCCACTCCTAACTCAAATAAAAACTTTCACATACACATGTGACATGTTAGTTCCACCAATCAGTATCTATCACATTTTCTCTTTCTTTTTTTCACTACCACTATTTGTTTGACATATATGGGTGTGAAATTTTTTTGTATAAAATGGGTGTGGATCTAGTATTATCCACTCATAACTCAAATAAAAACTTTCACATACACATGTGGCATGTTAGTTCCACCAATCACTATCTATCACATTTTCTCTTTCTTTTTTTCACTACCACTATTTGTTTGACATATATGGGTGTGAAATTTTTTTGTATAAAATAAGTGTGGATCTAGTATTCCTTTTAAATTTTTTATCGATTTTTTGAAATGAACAATCAATTTAAGATAAATCAAAATAGAAATGTGACAATAAATATGGAACCGAGTTACTAATATA
The DNA here is from genome assembly GCA_026074375.1 of Tanacetum coccineum. Taxonomy (NCBI): domain Eukaryota; kingdom Viridiplantae; phylum Streptophyta; class Magnoliopsida; order Asterales; family Asteraceae; genus Tanacetum; species Tanacetum coccineum. Next base: position 45,992 of record BQNB010035639.1, read on the forward strand.
CTAGATTGCTGTGAGTTTGTGCACTTAAAACGTGCAAGTTTTGGAGTTGAATTATTTTGACTTCCTTATGAACATTGACCATGACTTCATACAGACAGTGTAGTTCCTTAAATTACTCATTTTTTAATATTCATGTAAAACGTGCAGAGTATCAACTTTCGGTAAGTCTTGTTACAATGCATGGAATGAAGATGTCCCTTCTTTCAATTGTGAGTGATTTGTAAATTATACTTTGGATCTTTCTATTTTCTGTATTTTACGTGTACTTTTTTTTGCACCTATCTTTTCTGACGATTCTTTTGTATAAGGGTAAAGGTCACTAACTTACTTATCCCAATTTACTGCTGTTCCTAGTCAACTCTATAAAGGTACACACAAACATGTATACATTCAAATTTTTAACAAAATGAATAACTTTCGGTTATATTTCTAACGATCGTTATTTTATTATTGCATCGTTAGTCCTTTATATACTATATTTATTTTCTAGATCTTCGATCAAGCCAAGCTTTTATCAAGCTCAAGCCCAAAAATTAGCTCGAAACCTATAACAAGTCAAGCTCAAGCTTTTGATAGCTCGGCTCGAGCTCTTATCAAGCTTTTTCAAGCTTTAATATATAATTAAATCATATTAGTAATTAAGGGGTAATTTGAGTGTTAACTTAATTATAATTAATCTAACGATTTATATTATAGTGCTTTGTATTCTTCATACATAGTTTTGACTTTTGAGAACATTAGCCAAAAACTAATTAGTACTTTGGCTAATGTATGTTTTTGTTGAAATACTTGTACGTTTGAACATTAATTAATAGTACTTTGGTTATGTTTCAATTCTAATGTTTAGACATTTATTACCGGGAATGTTATTGTTAGTTTTATTATTGTTTAATGTATCTACTTGGTTGTTCACTTATGATTTTTTGGTTTTGTTTTACTTTATGCATGGTTTTTGATAAGTCTTGAACGTTATTGACTATTAAATACATTTCATTTTGTACACATTCAAGCGTTTCAAGCCAAGCTCAAGTTTAATCAAAAATTTACTCAAGCCAAGTCAAGTCCTAATATGGTTTTTAAGCTTGACGAGCATCAAGCCAAGCTTAAGCCCTACTATTTCTTTTCAATGCCAACTCAAAGTAATGTTCAACGATCGAGTGGCTTGACTCGATTACAACCCCTAATCAAGAACCGAGTTTACGTCGTTGAGAGTAAGTATATAAGCTGATACGGAAGGCTTTGGGTAATTAAAATTTGAGAGTTAATGGTAATAATTAAGTTACCTATAAACCAAATTAGGTTGGATCTATTATGTCACCTTTATCATGTGTACCTGATCAACCACAAGGTAAAGCGTCGTTCAAGTGGGACGATTGGCTTAAGAACCCTTATATTGTTCTTGTTTGATCTAACTCCTTGCTAGTGTTTTAATAAATCGCCGTTCAAAAAAAATGCTGGGTATTTTGAAAGACCGTTGGATAAAAAAGATATTAGGTAAAAGAGTGTTTGCCTTTGACACGTAAGCTGGCCACATCACCTAATTGCTTGCCGTCGTTCGATCACAGCTGTTCTTTGAACACGTGTCTTCCAGATCAGATTTACGTCATCAAGAACAAACTATCAAAGATTTATACTATATGTGTAATTTGTGATATTTAGATTCGAATTGTCAGTTTAGCTTCGTGTATATCTTAGGTCTAACGAGGTTTATTTCCATCTATTTATGTTAATTAGTGTAGTTACATGTAGTAAGAAAAAAAGAAGACAAAAGGATGTACCATAGCTTAAGAATGGATCAACAATTCGTCATTTAGGTGTTGATGAATTAAAAAAAAGACAACTTGATACCGTTTACTTATGGCATCACATATATGCTTCCCAATAAACATTCGTGAACTTTATTTTGTAAA
>BQNB010035640.1:1451-50717 GCA_026074375.1 Tanacetum coccineum
TACTTGGTCTTTTTATCTCCAATTGCAAGCATGAATCTTAAAACTATATCTGTTAAATAAACTATTACTTGATCTTTCGAATTTTCCGCTAAACGTTTGAGAATTAATTAAATTCAAGTGTTTGAACTTTGCTTTTTAAAACTTTTTATAAGCCACCCGTGATTTATCACGGGTTTATAGGCTATTATGTAATTATCGCTTCAGGCAAGATTTTTCCAGAAGAATCAATTGTTCCAGGTCAGCAAGAAACTAGAACCGGAAGGTAATCTATGCTTTATGACTTTCACGCTCTGTGATTATAAAAGTAAGGTGTTGTGCTCTAATTTATAAATTTGATTACTGTGTTTTATTATAAAATAGCTCATTGTGACTTGATTTTCATTCATATTTATTTATTATTGTTAAAACTGGTGGGTCGATCTATTCTCTTTTTAGTCCAATTTTGTTTAAAGTTTGTAAATACTTATGTTAGTCTGTTAAAATTATTCTTAAATAAACTATTACTTGGTCTTTTTATCTCCAATTGCAAGCATGAATCTTAAAACTATATCTGTTAAATAAACTATTACTTGATCTTTCGAATTTTCCGCTAAACGTTTGAGAATTAATTAAATTCAAGTGTTTGAACTTTGCTTTTTAAAACTTTTTATAAGCCACCCGTGATTTATCACGGGTTTATAGGCTATCCTAATATAAAAAAAAACTTTTTAGGCTCGAAATAATTTTTTTTAGTATGTTGTCGTAGCATACCCAACATTACAGTTCAACAACACGATAATGGTACTAATTTGACAATTCATACACATGAGAGTATATAAGTAAGCAGTATATGTGTTCTTTGATCCATGTGGGATGACAAACTTGAAACAATTTCGCATAAAAGTAACCATACGATTGTTTTAACTAGAGACGTTACATCTTTATTTCCGTAATCAAATATTAATCATCTTCTACCACGTGTTAAAATTTCACGAATTTGTTGGATTATACAAAAATGTTCAAAACTGCTGTGTTTGCATATTGAAGCACTTTACTTTCATATCATCCTACCATTCAGCTACCTTGGAAGCTTGGATTTCAGTTTAAACTCTGAAGTTAAAAACATCACATGCATCAGTTCCTATATCTATCCGTTCTTCCGTTTACGATCATGCATGTTTCAACAATCCGTATTTTACAATTTGGAACAAGTCCAATCACCAACAGAAACATAGACATCAAGCTCCTAATCTCCTTTAGGATCGAGCTAATTGCATGATCTATCACTATCATAAACCAGCGACAAAAAAGTGGAAACTGGTTCTTGCCGGATCCATGGGTGCACAAGTTCAATAGCAATTAGCTCGTTTTCAGATTTATGTCCTATAAACTTATTTTTTGCTAGTCTGGAAAGCAATCATGAGATTATCACAACACACCGCAACACGAAAACCCGCTAATTATATCAAACTAGAACGGTACCCGCGCAAAGCAGCGGTTTCGGAGTCATTAAAAATAATAAAACTAAAAATTAATAAAAATATATTAAAATGGATGTTGAACTAAAGAGTACAAAATTTTAAAAAATATGATGAAATTATATAATAAAAAAAATAAATAGATAAAAAATTTCAATTTAAAAATAAAGAGGATTTTTTTTTCACATAACAAAAAATTGTTACAAGGTTGTTAGATGAATATGTTTATTGTTAAAAGGGATTTTTTCATAAAAAGAATTTAGAAAGTCTAAATTTTCAGACTTTCTAAATATAAAATGTCTCAAATGCTTTATAATGTAGTATAGATAATGTAATAGATACTCATCGGTTAAAACACAAAGATAAAAAGGGATATCCCAAAGACCAATCTACATCATTGCTGCCTCTATAGAAAAACTCTCATAGGTGAACAATATATAAAGAAACAAATCGGGATACCCAATATTCAAAATCTAAAAACAAAGTTGGCTGATATAATAAGAGGTTGCACACTAAGGTGGTGTTTGACTTTAACTTAATTGACTTAATTTATTAAGTCATGTGAAAAGCTGTTTGTTTTTAGAGAGAAGTGCAAAAATTATCCCTGTGGTTTATCAAAAAACTGTCTCACGTCTCTCGTTAAATAATTGTCCAAAACACATCCCTCCGTCAATGTTTTGAGGCACGATACATCCCTTAGACTAACGGTGCAAATTTTTTTCGGTTAAGTATTAACGAGGATCTAAAATGAGGGTATTGTTGTCTTTTTGCTACCACAGGGATGTATCGTGAACGTTTTAAAAAAATTATTTTTTTTAGTTTTTATTTGTTTAAAAAAATAACCTTTTTACATTATTTTTCGTAAAAATGTTTAAGATTTTTTTACAATTTTTTTTATAAAAAATTTGCACTTTTTAAAATCTTAATTTTTTGAATAAAATGTAATTTTTTACTTTATTATTCGTTGAAAAATTTTTAAAAAATTTACAAAACTTTTTAAAAAAATCGTACTTTTTAAAATCTTAGTTTTGTAAAAAAAAATTTAAAAATTTCGTATTTTTTAAAATCTTAGTTTTTAAAAAGTACAAAAAAAAATTAAAAAGTTTTGTAAAAAAATTACGAAATTTTTAAAAAATATTAATTTTTTTAAAAAGTGCGAAGTTTTTTATAAAATTTTAAAAATTTTTGTAAAAAAAATTTAAAAAGTTTTTAAAAGTACGATTTCGGTTAGATTATTTTTAAACTTTAAAAAGTACGAAAAAAAATTAAATTTTTTTCAAAAAATTAAGATTTAAAATCGTTGCGCATTTGTGTAAAAAAAAACATTAGTGCTCTATATCCTTCACAGGCTTAAAAGATCTATCTAGGGCTGAGACCTACAAAGATTTTTTTATTAAACAAAATTAAAAAACAAACAAAAACTAAAAAAAAATAATTTTGTTTTTAAAACAAAGGTTCACGATACATTCATGTGCCAGCAAAAAAACAACAATACCCTTCTTTTAGACCCTTGTTAATACTTAACGAAAAAAAATTGCGCCGTTAGTCCTTAGAGATGTACCGTGCCTCAAAAATTATTTGCACCGTTAGTCCAAGGGAAGTATCGTGTCCCAAAACGTTGACGGGGGGATGTGTTTTGAACAATTATTTAACGAGGGACGTGAGACAGTTTTTTAATAAATCACAGAGATGATTTTTAGACTTCTCTCTTGTTTTTAACTTAATCAAAAGAAATGACTTAAAATAATAAGTAACAAAAATGAGGGTCTCCACATTAAGTTATCTATTAATTAAACATGACTTAATAAAAAATTTAACCAAACAGGCACTAAGTCACCCTTCCATTATTTGAAGCCCAAAAACAAATATATTTATTGTAAAACAAAAAATATCAAAAATATAGATAGTTGAAGTCTATAACTGCAACACCTTATGACCAACAAAGAAATATTACGGCAACTGGTTTTTTTTGCTATAAACCACAAATTGAAATACAAAAGTATTTTCTTTCTCCATATCTCACATGATTAAAAAAAATAAGTGAACCACAAGCACGGTAACACGTATTTACACAAACACAAAGATAAAAATTACTTCGATCTGTAATAAAAATGTTCAAACCATTTAAGAAACTAACACCAAACCTTATAAAATGCACTTGAAACAGCGGTCACATCCAGACAACACGACACAAGATAAACTCAAAACACCACCAAAACCATAAAATCACCACCTAAATCACTCACACCAACGAAACCACCAAAGCACAAAACACCGGAGGTGTTGGCGGCGGAATCAGTTAGTGGTGGCGGCAGAATGAGCTGGTGGTGGTGGTGTTCACGTGTGAGAGATATGTGTGTATTTTGGTGATTAAAGAGAGAAGATGGAAGATGGTAAAGTGGATTTATGTTGTTGAGCCTGTGTTTTTGGGGATTATACATGGATTGAGGTTTGGAGTTTGGTTCGGGTGTCTGAATCTGAATTTTAGGCTCGGAGTTAGGTTGTGTTTATTCCTCCTTTATAAAGGAGTATAGATATCACTACTGAAATCGCTGATAGTAGATGAAATGCATAAATACAGATGAAACTACACTTCCACTAGCACCAAAACCATCTGGCTACATATATCAGAAAACAAACCAGAACACAAAAGTTAATACCATTACTTATGCCTTAAGGGCAGATTACTTCTGTTCCAAACTGCAACTGTAATTACATTACAACGAGATTCATGATGTCTCTACCGGAGTACTTTGTTCAACTGTCGGCCCATTCTCGCCCTCTTCAAACACCTTTGCAATTTTATCAAGCGGGACCAACGGTAGAAACTGGGCCACCTGATAACCTTTCTCTGCCGAGTAACAGACTATAACATTATACTTTTCAATCACATACACAGCTGTGGGGACCGCTATTTGAGCTACTTGGGGAAACAATGGAAGTTTGTTTGCAGATTTCCAGGTTGACACTGCGTATTTTTCAGCTACAGGCTCGTAGTTGACATAGATTTGTTTGGCTGTGGGCTCGTATTTAACATACAATGTGTGCGCTACTTTTGATGCTGTTTTAAGTCCTTCTGAAGCCAAGTCTTTAGCCACTTCTGGGAGGTTATGAGCTACATACATGGCTTTGTCCGGAACTTGTTTCACCAGTGATGGTACATGGCGATCCAGCTCAACTAACACATCACCAACCTACACGTCACAAAAGCACCAAACAATTGAGTAATTAGCTTATTCATTCAACAAAACCTACACTGATAAACACTTCGAGGCCGTTTTGGGGATATTCCTTACTTAGCCTGGTTATCTACTTATCGTCTTTTAATACAACACACAAGCAGCTTGAGACTTCTATCCAAATCCTCTTATTTTAAATAAGCAGTTTGCAGTTGTTTATTAGAACAAAAAATAAACAATAAGTTTGCTACCTATTTTTAGATTATTACATAAAGTGACATCAATGCAAACTGTCTTGTTATCGTCACATATCACCAATGACCAATCAAACGTAGTTTCACTTCCATTTGTACACTCTTCTCACCAACTTTTGACTACTTTTTAACAAATTATTCAAGTTATGAGGTCACATCATTAAATACAAAATAAAGCATAACTGCTTTTTACTATTTTAGGCGTTTGGTTAAACTTAGCTAACTTACTACAATACCACAACACAATGATCATTTTTAGTAATCTAAGAGAGTGTTTGATAATGCGTTTTGAAGAAGGTTATCTCATTACCACGTTTGCAAAACGCAGATAACCATAAAAAAAATGTTGGCCAAACCGTTTATAAAAATGATTAGATGATTATTTGCATTCCCAAACACCCTCTAAGATTAACTTATTTGGCTTAATAAATACTATACTTCTCCCCAATTATTTGTCTAACTTTGCTTTTCGGGTGTCCACGACTATAAATAGATACGGAAATTTGATCGAATTTTTTTTAATCGTGTGTTTTTTGTCGTGGACAATTAATTTGGGCCAGATTAAATAGCTTATTTAGCTCAATAAATAAGCTAACACAAACACAACCTAAATTTTGATACCATACCTTAACATCAACGAACATCAGGACGGCAAAAGGAACATCCTGATACTTTTCATAAATCGGCAAAACAATAGTCTTAACCTTATCTTCGACAGTTTGTAGACGGGGCTTAAACGAACCAGCATTCTCCTTGGCGTATTGGTACACAGCAGCCAAACAAACAACAAAGTAAAGAACCGCACATTGCACGAAATTAAGATACTTTAACTGCTTCTCTCCTTCATCCCTCTGTGCCTTCAGTTTCACAATCAAATAAATAAATATTAATTAATCAATTAAATAATAAATAAAGTAACAGATCCGATCAGAAAAAGAAAAAAATCATACTCAAGTAGTAAAGATTATTTTACAACAAAATAAAAGGAAATAAAAATTAAAAAAAAACATATTAAAACAGTTTAATATTTTTCATTCTGATAAAGCCAAAATTAAGGTAAATTTGCATCAAGATTTCTGTGGAAAAAAACATGTTAAATCCTATGAAAAACATATAAAAAAACATGTTAAATCCTATGAAAAACATTAATAAAACATGTTAAATCCTATGAAAAAAAAAAAACATGTTAAATTGTTAATTCCTGTGAAAAACTAAAACAGAAAAAATGGTAAAAACCTATGAATAACTTTGCTGACATAAGCATGAAAAAAACGAAGAAAAAAAAACTTTCGTCACATGTCGGCAAAGTTATTCATACAACAATTTGTTATTCTATAGTCTTTTTTTAAACTGAGATCCTTTCAAGTTGATATTAATATGACCATTGTTTACGAATAACCGGTCATGTTCATATGAACGTAAAAAAATACAACAATTAATATAAAAGTGATATACCGGATGTTGAATGGATTGATTACTGGTTTCAGATTCCGGCATGATGATATCTCGAGAGAAAATTTTAATGAGAAAGAAAAAGAAAAGCGAAAACAAATGCGATTGTATGTATGGTCTATTTCTTTATATATAGGCCCCGCATCCATAGGTGCGGAAAATTCGAGAAAAAAAGTTTTTGTAATGACTAATGAATGTTGATTTCTATGGTGTTATCAGATGCTTACACGTGGTGCATGACGATTGTAAATTTTGTTTTGGGAATATGGCAAACTAACTAGGCTAAGTAATATAAAAATCGGAACGGACCGGACCGGATTTAAAACTGAGCTGGCCAAAACATGGATCGAGAGCCGAATCGAGACGTGTTCGGTTGGACCGTTTCGGTCTGGGTCCGGTCCTACAGAGCATATTAGTCGAATTGAACCGGACTTAAAAGTTAAAACTAAGTTGTCGGAAACATCGACCGATGGCTTGCTCGGTCTGGTTTAGTTTGGTTTTACAAAGCATAATGGCGGTTTTACAAAGCATAATGGTCGGTTTTATGAAAGACTTACTGATGATTGAATATGAGAAAAAGGTAAACCGATAACCAAATCAAAAATATGTTTGTTGTATGGTTCATTATGCTCCGTCCAAATTTAGACCCGATACCGCCATATTATCTCACTTGTTTTGAGTTGCGGACCCATAAATCAAAGTTTGACACTGTAAAAGTTCCCAATTTTCTTGCATATTGTGAGAGTTTTTCCTTTTTAACACAAGTGCAATAAAAAGCGAATCTCTCGTTGTTACCTTAGTATCACATCAGCTTTTTATTTACTTATCAAATCAACTATCGAACACTCATAATAGTCCCTGCAAAACTAAGTAATTAACTGCTCAGATATACCTCAGTTAAACAAAAACATAACTCACGATATACTCACATACACATTCAATAACTTAATTTTCATTCGGTGCAAACAACCAATCCCCCTTCAATTTACGGACTTCACGTGTGGCTTGGGGGTTATTAATAGGGAGGTGATTTGCACACTCCACTTATTGATTGGTACACTCAAAATGTGTGTGTGTGTTGCCATTTATACCCTTGTATTTGTGTCTTGATTTACACACTCCACTAAGTAATTTAGGGGTATAAATGGCAACACACACACATTTTGAGTGTGTCAATCAATAAGTGGAGTGTGCAAATCACCTCCCTTATTAATAAGTCTAGACGATTAAAAGGCGCACCACGACGTGCCCTTTGTCCTCATTACATTTTAAACTAAGATATTGTGAAAGTCTTATAATCTTGTGACATTTAGCGACAACACGTGCCACATGTCATTAAAAGTAATAAAAGTTTGCACAATAAACAAACTATCATCATAATTTGCAAAAATATAAAAGATCAAAACGCAATTTAGTACCTTCAACTTATCAAAGTGGATTTTTAGTACCCTGGATTATTTAAGGTGGAGAATGGTACCCTCGACTTGGCTAAGTGAATTTTTAATACCCTATACACAGTGGCGGAGCTAAAAAAAAATTTGTGGGAGGGCCGATACAAAATTCTCTTCGGAAAAACATCAACATACTTAACTACATACTTAACTAATAATGCAAGTCAAACAAAAGAGAGTTACACGTCCGCTTTGCGACTAATCTATTGGTTTGTAGTATTTATTAAATATTGGATTTGACTATTTGAGCAAGCTGGGTTTTAAGTTGTGGGAGGGCCAAGATGAATTTTATATTTTTTAACACATACAGTTTAAAATATAATACACTAATAGCCATAGATCTAGGAGGGTCAGCACCCTTCCCAGTCCTTGTGTGGCTCCGCCTTTGCCTACACACTTAACATTATCACGTGACAATTATATAAGCTCAGCCCGTTAGGATTTAACATAGAAAAACAAAGACGTTAACTCTTATATTATGCAGTAGAAATGAATCGAAACCCACATCTCTATTAAAATTATGTGATACTGAAAAAAGCAAAGAACGTTGGGGTATACTTGTGGTGAAGGTGATACATGTAAACAAAATAATATCTTATTTCAAGAACTAATTTTCTCTTCTTTGGTTTAGCTTCATACAACACAATCAATTTTGATGACGTATAACGGGTACACAAGCTTTTGGGCCTGGGCCATACCATCACAGTTGGGCTCCGGACCAACTGAATAAACAACAAGCATAACAGGCCGGAACTAAGCCCAGGATCACACTGGCCACGGTCCGGACGCAACAAGACGGACGCGGATCGGTCACAGGCCGCCTCCGCGGGCCACATACGGATCAACTGACGTCTGCGGAAGGTAATCCGCGTCCGCAATCACGATAACCGCGGACCCTTGCCCGACAAGGGTCCCACTCCGGCCACTACGATTGTATGCGATATACTAGGAAACCCTAGTACTAGACTCGCCTATAAAAGGAATCCTCTGACACTCCAAATGGTACGATTTTCTCACTTTTCCCAATACACACACATACTTCTCACAACATGCTTTTTTACTTTCACGCCGGAGTCTAATCGTGGGGTCCGTCCCCACGGTAAGGCTAACGGTTTACTTTCACTTGTGTAGGAACTCATCTCGATTACTTTGTTTAGTACAAGATCTAATCCCAAGAGAGCTTGAAGGTCCAGTCCAACAAGCAGTCTAAGCCTAATCAATACCCAGTCACACATTTTGTACTAACAAGTTGGCGCCATCCGTGGGGACTCAGTACACAACTGCATTTTCTAAAATTCTCACATGAGCGAACCAGCAGAGCTTATTTCCAGCCCACCCACGTCCGCCGTGCGAAACACAGTGGGAAGAGGAAATGAGCAAGTCGTAAAAAACTCAAACAGGCCCGCGTCCGACGTAGCCCTCCGAGAGTACTGCGACAAATATTATCATCAGTTGTTATCAATAATAGCTGAAAAAGTGCACCAAGAAAAAGTGAAGCAGGAAAAACTACAAGAGGTGAAAGCTCGTCTTAACTTCAAAGGATGTTTAGGATAAAACTCGAAAATCCAAGAAGTGCCACAACACTCCGAGTCCAGAACACCAAACGTAAGAGGGGAACACCAAAGGAGACGAAGGTCCGGCCGCTCCCGTAGCATGTCCGGAAGCCCCAAACGTACCAACGTCTTTTCTAGGATAAGGCGTGATAGGTCAGAATCACCTAGGCATAGGCCGGTAGGTAAGGGGAGAAGGGACGGAGGAGTATTCAATAGGCTGGGAGGCAAGGAAAAGAGTATGTCTGCACACTCGGAAAGCCGCTACCAGAGTTCTCGCTCAGGAAAAACGGAATCCGTCTCCAGAAAACGTCACAATGAAGGAACGTGTTCACGAAGGACATAGATGCTCTCTGAAAGTGAAGACATCAGGGGGACACTGGAAGTCAAAATCAAAAAAGCAAAGGTCAAGCATTGAAGAGGACGACCTATCACAGCCATGGGTATGTGAAGAAACAGACCCATTCACACCTCGCATCCGTTACTTCTACTTCCCAAAAAAGACCCGGATGCCAAATAATGTCAAAACGTATGACTGAAGTGACGATCCGGAAGATCACTTAAAAATATTTCAAACAGCTGTAAAGGTGAAACGGTGGGCAATGCCGACATGGTGCCACATGTTCAATTCCACACTTACTAGATCCGCTAGGGTATGGTTCGACGACCTACCTCGGGAATCCGTGGACAGCTATGACGATTTAAAAAAGGCATTCCTAGCAAACTTCCTTCAACAAAAGAAATGTATCAAAGATCCGGTAGAAATTCACCACATCAAGCAAAGAGATGGGGAATCTACAGAAGATTTCGTGCAAAGATTCAAGGCTGAGAGTAGGCACGTCAAGGGAGCCCCGGAGTGCATGAGAATCTCCGGATTCATGCACGGAATTACCAACCCCGAGCTAATTAAACGTCTACACGACAACATCCCAAAATTAGTGGATGAAATGATGAGGGTTACTACAACGTTCCTCAGTGGAGAGGTAGCAGCTTCCAACCAAGTACGAAAGAAAACACTTCTGGCGTGGAAGCAACAGGAAGCTGGGAGAAAACAAAATTTTGAAAGAAGGGGAGATTTCAGGAATCAACAAAGATCAGAGCGGAGACGTGACAAGTTCACACTCCTCACAAAATCCCCAAAGGAAATTTTGGCTTTAGATAAAGGAAAATTTAAAACTCCGCCACCAATGACAACACCCGTTGAAAAAAGAAATAACAACAAGTTCTGTGAGTTCCACGGGGAAGTGGGACACAACACTGATAAGTGCATGCATCTGAGAAGACAAATTGAAGAATTAATCAAGGCTGGAAAGCTGTTGCACGTGATCAAGGAGCTAAAACAAGGCAGCGGAAAGGATCAGCCAAAAGCATCAAACAAGGGAGAAACATCCGGAAAGGATAAGCCTCTGGCAATCTTGATGGTTCAACCATGGCAGAGGGTGGCTAAACAAAGGATTACACAAAGCTTCTCTCCCAATCCGGAAATTTCGTTCCCACCCTTAGGGGATGAGGAAGGAACGGAAGGCCCAATGATCATTGAGGCAGAGATAGGAGGTCACTTCATACATCGCATATATGTGGATGGAGGATCAGCTTCAGAAATACTATACGAACATTGCTTCAATAGGCTCCGTCCGGAAGTAAAGAATCAAATGGTTCCAGCTACCGCACCCCTCATTGGTTTTAGCAGGGACATCATATGGCTAATAGGACAAATATTGCTGCCAGTAAAAATAGGGGATGCGGAGCATTCAACCTCTACATGGATGAATTTTGTGGTGGTGAGATCACCATCTCCATACAATGGGGTCATAGGAAGGCCAGGGGTGAGGAAGATTCAAGCAGTCCCGTCAATAGCTCACAGAATGCTAAAATTCCCAGTTTTAGGAGGAATACTCATTCTACAGAGCAGCAAGATAATCCCACTCGAGTGCACAATTATCTCCGGATCGGAAGCACATCCTTCCTCCGTCACCCAAGTTGCAGAAGAAAGGATCAGAGTAGCAATTCATCCGGAATACTCAGAGCAAACAATTGAAATAGGCTCCACCCTAACAGAGGAAGGAAGGAAGGCGTTGTGTGAATTACTCAGGCGTAACCTTGACATATTTGCTTGGAAACCTGAGGACATGACAGGGGTTCCGCAACACCTAGCGGAACATCGCCTCAACGTCCGAGAAGGATGCCTTCCAGTCAGACAAAAGAAAAGAAGCCAAACACCGGAAAGGAACAAGGCAATACAAGAGGAAGTATCAAAACTTGTAGACGCCGGAATAATGAAGGAAGTCCATTACCACAGCTGGTTGTCAAATCCTATAATGGTAAAAAAAAGCATGACGACAGCTGGAGGATGTGTGTGGACTTCAAAGACCTGAACAAAGCATGCCCTAAAGATGGCTATCCACTCTTAGAAATAGATTGGAAGGTGGAATCCCTCTGCGGATACCCCTTCAAGTGCTTCCTAGATTCATACAAAGGATATCACCAGATAAAAATGGCGAAGGAAGATGAGGAAAAAATGACGTTCATTACCAACCAAGGGATATTCTGTTACTTCAAATGCCTTTTGGTCTGAAGAATGTCAGAGTAACTTATCAATGATTAGTAGACAAAGCATTCCAAAAGCAAATTGGTAGGAATTTGGAAGTATACGTGGACGATCTGGTGATCAAGAGCCGCACGGAACAAGAGATAATGAGGGATATCGAAGAAACGTTCAGGACTCTACGAGAGATAAACATGAAGCTGAATCCCAAAAAATGCACCTTCAGGGTGGAGGAAGGCATGTTCTTGGGATACAAGTTAAATACCAAAGGAATAAAAGTGTGTCCGGATAAGGTGGAAGCCGTTTTAAGCCTACCATCCCCAAAATGCCTAAAAGACGTACAAAAGCTAAATGGAAAATTGGCAAACCTAAACAGATTTCTATCCAAGTCAGCAGAAAAGTCGCTACCATTCTTTAAAACATTAAAGAAATGCACAAAAAAGAGTGACTTTCAATGGACCACGGAAGCGGAAGTTGCGTTCAAAGAAATGAAAAGGCTAATAGCAGAACTGTCTATGCTAACCGCGCCCATGGAGAAGGATGAGCTTATTGTTTTCCTTTTGGCGGCAAAAGAAGCCGTGAGTGCAGTTTTGATGACTGAAAGAGAAGTAAAGCAAATGCGAATTTATTTTGTTAGTCGTGCCTTATAGGGTCCGAAAATAAACTACACGCCAATGGAAAAGTTAGTATTGGCTCTGGTACACGCCAGTAAAAGACTAAAAAGATACTTCCAGGCACATCTAATCATTGTCATCACAGATCAGCCAATCAAACAGGTGCTGTCCAAGCCAGAAATTACAGGAAGTCTATAGAAATAGAGTATTGAGCTGGGAGAATATGACATGCAATACATACCAAGAACATCAGTAAAAGGACAAATCTTGGCTGACTTCATAGTGTAACATCCGGAAGATGACTCTCTAGTCACGACCACGTAAGCTGAGGAAGAACTTTCGGACCCATGGACGTTATTCACAGACTAATCATCCTGCGTAGATGGTTCTGAAGTTGTCATGATACTTACAAACCCAAAAGGAACATAATTTACTTACGCTATGAGATTCAGGTTTGATGCAACCAACAACGAAGCTAAATATGAAGCTTTAATAGCCAGTCTCAGAATCGTAGAGCGAATGGGTATAAAAAACCTTTAAGCAAATGTGGATTTACGACTAGTGGCTAATCAAGTCAACGGATCTTACATAGCAAAAGAGTCAGGCATGATACAATACCTAGAGAAAGTAAAAACACTCGCCAGCAGTTTCAAAAAGTTCTCAATCAAACAGGTGCCCAGAAGTGAAAACAAAAAGGCTGACGCTCTAAGCAAAATTGCGTCCACCAGTTTTGTTCACCTAACTAAGCAGGTCCTAGTGGAATAGCTCAACAAAAAATCCATCAATGAAGCAGAGGTATTAGCAGTCGTGAAGGAAGAAATAAACACATGGATGACTCCAGTCTATGAATATCTCACGGAAGAAACACTTCTTGCGGAAAAGAAAAAGGCAAGGGCTATACGACGCAAGTCAAGATGGTACGTTGTAATCAACGGGGTCCTATACAAGAAATCCTA
Organism: Tanacetum coccineum; assembly: GCA_026074375.1. NCBI lineage: Eukaryota > Viridiplantae > Streptophyta > Magnoliopsida > Asterales > Asteraceae > Tanacetum > Tanacetum coccineum. The sequence continues at coordinate 14,910 of BQNB010035640.1, forward strand.
TCTTGTACCATGGTTGCGGTGCGTGGGGCCACTATAAGCAAATTATGTCTTGAGAGAAATTCATGAGGGGTCTTGCAGTATGCACGCCGGAACAAGATCGGTGGTAGCAAAAGCCATACGGACAGGATACTACTGGCCAACAATGCATGCGAACGCAAGAAAAATGATTCGAGAATGTCAAGATTTCCAAGTTTACCGCCTTGTGCCAAGAAACCCGTAACAAAAACTGACTCCCATCATGTCCCCGTAGCCATTCTACAAATAGGGAATTGACATAGCCGGACCTTTCCCGAAAGGACTTGGCAAAGTCAAATTCCTAATAGGAGCAATCGACTATTTTACAAAGTGGATTGAAGCAAATCCTGTCGCAACAATAACGGGTAAGCAGATCAAAAAATTTGTATGGGATAACATAGTCTGCAGGTTCGGCCTACCGGGAGAAATAATATCTGATAACGAAAAGAAATTCAGGGATAACCCGTTCAAAGATTGGTGTGAAAAGCTATGCATCCGCCAGCGCTTTGCCTCCGTCAAGCATCCACAAGCCAATGGATTCATGGAAAGAGCAAACAGAAGCTTGGGAGCAAGAATGTAGGCACGACTGGATGAAAGAAGAAAGGATTGGATCGAAGAAGTCTCACATGTCTTATGCGCACACCACACCATGATTAAGTCAAGCAATGAAGACACACCGTTTTTGCTCACATACGGAACGGAAGTAGTAATTCTAGTGGAAATTGGCATGCCTACCTTGAGGACAGCAGAAATAGAAACGGTGCAGAATGATGAAGCTTTGGAAATCAATCTTGATCTTTTGGAAGAAAGAAGGGAGCAAGCAGCAATCCGCGAAGCAAGAAGCAAGGCAAAGATGGAAAAATATTACAACTCCAAAGTCCGCAACACAAGCTTCAAGCCAGGAGACCTTATGTACCAGAACAATGATGCCAGCCATGCAAAAGATAGCAGAAAGCTTGGCCCTAAATGGGAAGGACCGTATGAAGTAATGGAAGCACTAGGCAAAGGAGCATACAAGCTCAGGGACCGCAATGGAGAGCTCCTTCCGTGAACTTGGAACGTTCGCAATCTCAAAAAATGTTACGTGCATGAAATGTAAGCACCCTACCCATGCAAACTTTGCAGCGGAGGGGGCAGTATTTGAATTTCTTTTCTATCATGTAATGTCTTTAAATTAATTTGATGAATGAAATGTGAAGTTGATTTGAATATAATAATAGTATATATATAATAAAATATATATTCTAAAATAATACCAAATAGTTATAGTATAGAGAGTTTCCCGTTTAATATAAAATTGCTTGAGGACAAACAATAGTATATTTCCCGAGTGTCGTATCCCGACGAGAAGTGAATTTGAATTTCACGAAAGTATTTTGTTTGATGCTCGAATACCCAATGTTTTTGTTTTTGATATCTAATTCTAAAAATGCAAGGGAGAGCAAGTAAAACCAAGTAATCAAATAAGGCAACTAAGTATAAAAGCTAAAAACGTTAACGGGAATTAAAAACGCAACTATCTAAGCAAGTAAATCCAATTTAAGCCCTAAAATTGCAAATTTAATTTCTAAAAGTCCTAAATAATATAAAATAATTTTCAGCAGAAGAATTATATTTTTTTGATTTTTATTTTATTTATTATGAAATAAAAACTATTTTAATCTAGAAAATTGATTAAAAATACTAAACTAATTCTAAAAATTCTAGAAAAATTATGAAAATGCTTTAGACTATGTAGAATCTATGAAAAATAAAAACTAGACAATTAGCTGAAGAAATAAGCAGAAAATAAGCAAAGAAGCACGAATAAGCAAAATTGAGAAAGTGACTATAAGAATTAAATGGCACACATCTATAAACGAAAAAGACCCAAGGGCAGTTGGTAAGGTGTGTGTATGTTAAGGTGTTGGTGTGTTGAGGGAGAGGTCACAGGTTCGAAACCTGTGGCCTTTCTTTTTGACAAAACATTTTTTTTATTTGAAAAAGCTAAACTACCAACTAAAATAAGCAACTTTAATGAAATGACTTTTTTTAGAAACTTAAAATAAGCCAGAAATTAGCTACTTTAAAGGACAGAAAAGCTAAATTCTATTATAAGACTTTTAAGCAAAACTATGTGGGATTTTTAGACTCAAAAAGCAAAAGGAAAGCAAATAAGCTGAAAACAAATAACTACCTAAACCTAATAAGCAAATATGACAAGGATTAAGCAAACAAATAAGCTGGAAAAGAACTTAAGAGCAAAATAGCAGCAGACCCTAAAACTATATCAAAAGGACTTTTGACAGCTTTTAAGCTAGAATCAAGGGCACATAAGCTCTAATCATAAGCTAAAAGCTTCAAACAGATTAAGATTAATACTAAGAGGACTCAAATAAACTAAACTTAAGAAAAATGGACAAGATAATAAGCTAGAAAAGCAGGCTTAAAATGACAGCTACACAACTTTTTGTTTTTGGCTTTTTGGAATTTAAGACAGATTTGAACTCATTTTAAAAGATTCAATAAGCAAAACTAAGTTAAGAAAAAAGAACCATGACTATTTGAGCACTCTCAAACTGAAATTAAGCTAAATCAAACACTTAATAAGCTAAAATCTTCAGCTGATCCAGATTGCATACTTAGACTCTTTTTTGGATTATGAGGCTATTTGCAACTTAAATTTAAGACTCAAAAATGATAATGACAACCTAAAAACTTAAATCAGATTACACCTATACTTCAATAAGCTAAATCAAACTGAATTAAACCTAAATTAAGTTAAAAATTTATCCCTAATGATCTGCAAACACAGATAATTAAAAGCAGTCCATCCACTAGTTATACTAGACTATTTCAATCTTTATTTGCACAAAGGTTTATCCAAGTTTTAAACACTAAAACAGGTTCAATAGACTCTTAACTTGACATGAAAACTTCAACTTAAACAAGCTTTGAAGAAAATTGGCAAATGAGCTTTTTTTTATCAAACTTTGAAACTACATATTTGAGATTATAAGAAATTGCAAATTAAGACTAATTTAAACTAACATTTGAACATATTAAGCTAAAATATAACTGAATAAGCAAAAACTTAGCATCAATAAGCACATATTAAGCAGGAATAAGCAAGCATTAAGCAGAAACAGTAAATAGGCTTGAAATAAGAAAAGTGAAACTTATAATTGCCTTTGCTTAAACAAGGCTAAACTGCTCTTTAGAGCTAATCTACAAAAGCTCCAGCTTATCAAAGATAAGCTGATGGTGTCCATAAGCCCATCTAAATCCGGCTTATCATCCAAAAAGCTGAGGTAATAATTTTGAGGTATTAAAGGTGAAATGGCTAAATTCAGCTAAGCTTTGAGAAGGCTTATCTGAATGAGCAATAGCTTTGTAAGATAATGAGCTTATTTGAGCTTATTAGTAAATCCAAAATATATTTAAACAAACTGCTTAATAGTGAACAGAATTAAAAAACACAATTATGAATGAAACTGAATTTTATTAACTTTTAAAAGAGAGTACAAGCTATTTGAAAAAGGAAATTACATTTAAAAGACAATAAGCTAAAAGTTAAACAATAAGCTACTATTAAAAAGCTACTACTACAATACTCCTAGATATCTTGCACTGTGCGTGAGAGCTTCTATTTATAGCTTTGATCAGAACCTTTTAGGACTTGAGACGCTCCTCCCATCATCTAATCATGACCCTCCAATCACAATCCTTCATTTTAGTCTACTGGATTGCTTCCACGCATCAATAACCAATCACGTCATCTAGGATTGCCAACGTGGCTAATTGCTTGTCAGATGTGTGAGGTGAGCTTCTAGAAGGATGGGCGTAGGATGAAAGGAGTTGATTTACCCTGGTATGTTGCTGCGTGTGAAAGTAAAAGAGGGAAAAAGATAATCCACAGTGAATTTGACCCGTATAATATTTGTTGACTTGACCAGGGATGGGGGGTTGACTGGGCTCTCATTTGATACTTGGGCCAATAATGGATTATGGATTTGATTTGGTATTTTGGACTTTGTTTAGTGAAAGGGCTTAGGATTGATATAGTAATACAATGTTAATGGGCTGACCCGATCCAATAAAATGTGTACAGGTTGGTCCATTAAGGATGTATACGCCTTCGGCTTCGTTTTTCCGTGCTCATTCCATTCCCGTGCCCGGTCTTGTCCGATTTGCCTTTGATTTTGTTCTTTTATTGAATATCCGTACCTGCAAGACACAATTCACAATACAAACGAATACAATGCATTTTTCCGTATTTATTGGTCATTATTGGTCTTTTGAGCTCTTTTTATTAGGTAAAAGGTATGTGTATTTAAGCACATACCAAAATCCCCCAAACTAAGCTATTGCCGTGACCTCACGCAATGTCATAAACACAAACTTAGAAAACCAAAAATTTCAACCCCCTTAGGAATTAATTTACCTCGAAAATAGCTAAGTGTTCTAAAGGGGTTAAGGAATTCAATGTTTTGAAATGCCCCCCTGTTTAACCATTTTTATGCATTTAATATTCATATATTCATAACACAACTTTACGGAATAAGAAACAATAAAAGGATAAATTCATCATTCTTGATTTTTCACTCACCTCAAACCAAGCTTAAAAACGAAATCATTGTTAAATACAAGTTAAGATGCTAACACTACTCATAAATGTTAATTGTGTAAGTAAAAAAACTTAACTTTTCGCTCCCTTATTTCCTAAATCCTCTAAAGATTTTATTCTTCTTATTGGTGACAAATAAATTAATGTCTTATTCTTATAAAGTAAACCCGGTTTAGACCATAATTAGTTTGAAATACTTTCATAAAGAGACGATATGGTGAGAATAAGTCCACATTAAGGTTCTAATTTCGCATGATTTAGGGGTTATCCTTTTTAGATAACCCCGGAGTCGAAATTTGGCTTTATTATTATTATTGCAACATTATTAAACCTTGGTCTTCTTAGAGTTTTTTAGGAGGCTGCAACAATCGGTTGTGAGCCGGGGGTCATGATGCAGCAAACATATTTCGACCTCGATAATTTACTCGACCTTTTTAGAAGGCTGCAAACATAGGTTGTGGAGGACAGCAGGATTGCAAATAACCTTTTATCAGTCTTGGGATTATTACTTTGTGCCTTATTTAGGAAGACTGCCAACATCGGTGTTGAGTAAGGCAAGTTCAGTAAACTTTTTTCAGCCTATAATTTTATTATTATTACATCCACCCTTTAAACGACTACCACATCGGTTGTGAGCCGGCAATAGGTAGTGGTCTTATTTTGGCTTCGGTTTTTTTAATAACAATCTTATTTTTATTAGCTTTAAATTTCAATCTTGTGGTATTTTAACAAAAAAAACTGGCCACATCGGTATGCGACGACCATGGGTCCAGGAGTCTAATTTTTTTCCCCACAACACTGACAAAAACTCGGATGTGTACATTAATTTTCACCAAAAGGGAATCTTTACGTAAGTGATTTAAACTAAGAATCGCAAAAAACTAAAGTAAACTTATTTATTCAAACAATTTAATAACGTCTTATTAAGTTGATGGGAGCAAAAAAGCCTCAATTAACCTTTTGAGACTTAAAGAGTTCCAAATAACTCTGTGTTTAGCATCTAACTTATAATAAAAATTATCTTTCTAGTTCTTCGCATATTTAAAATCTTTAATTAAAAAGATCCGCGAAAATGCTTAGTATAATTAAAAACAGCCGCGAATGCTTAGTCTAACAAGCTTAGCAAATTTAAAGTCTATCATAGAAACTTGCAAACTCTTTGCTCTTTTAAGCTAGAATTCATATTTTAAAGCTTCTTGTATAAAAGACTAGCAAAAGCTTAAATTTATATAAGTTAAGGGGCAAGCTAGAGTGCAACATGCTCGATCAAGTCAAAATTTATTCCTTAAAAAGACAAAACATTGTGTCAAAACACTTATTCTATTTTTGAAACTTTTTAATTTTGGCATATTTTTGCTATATTTGGTGGAAAAACGGGGTTACGTGAAGACTAGGTAAAGCAAGTAAGATCAAATCGAAAGATCCCCCCATACTAGAACTACACATTGTCCTCAATGTGAGACTGTCACCCCCATACTAATTTCAAGGCATAATCTAAATATTAAGGGGTCTCTACGCAAATCTAAAGCCGTTTATTAATTATGCTAATAGATAAATGTGAATCAATAAGATCTAGGATATCGGATTCCCATATATAAGCATGCGAAGGATTGAAGATCGAGTGTACGATGGACAAAACCACGAGCAAGAGAGTCTTCATAATCCGGGGCAATCCTGAACACAAAACACGAAACACGAGAAAGGAAGAGGCGAGCCTCCTCACATCACACTAATATACTACTACTAAGGATAAGCATGGGTTTCCACCCACGAAGCGCTTGTTTTTTATAGCCGAGTCACGAGCCTGACTCGACCCTGAATTTAGTGGTCCATGGGGAAAGTTTGGAGATCCGGGACAACCATCGGTGGTATGTCCCTTCCAAAATAATGCTTAAGTCTATGACCGTTCACCTTGAAATTTGATCCATTTGTTTGAGATAACTCGATGGTTCTATAAGGGAAAACTTGAGCAACGGTGAATTGTCTGGTCCAACAGGTTTTGAGCTTTCCCGAGAAAATCTTTAATTGAGAATTAAAAAGAAGAACTCGATCACCAACATTGAAGACGCGGTTTTTAATCTTAGAATCGTGAATCTTTTTTGTTTTCTCTTTATATATTAAAGAGTTCTCGTAAGCTTGATCCTGGAGTTCATTTAATTCATTCATTTGAACTTTTCGGTGATCACCCGCGGTCTTAAAGTCAAAATTACAATGTTTTAAGGCCCAGTAGGCCTTGTGTTCAAGTTCGATAGGAAGATGGCAAGCCTTTCCATACACGAGCTTATAAGGAGTGCACCCGATGGGTGTTTTGAAAGCGGTACAGAAGGCCCATAATGCATCATCTAACTTATCGGACCAAGAAGCACGGTTTTCACCTACGGTCCTTTCCAAAATACGTTTGTGGATGATACGTGGTGGAAAGACGGTGAGTAACTCCATATTTAAGCATAACTTTTGCAAATTGATCATTACAAAAGTGAGTACCACGATCACTAATTATAGCACGAGGAGTTCCAAATCGGGCAAAAAGAGATTTCAAGAATTTTACAACAACTCGGGAATCATTAGTGGGGAGCAATTTTGCTTTAACCCATTTAGACAAGTAGTCTACGGCCACGAGAATGTACTTGTTCCCTCTAGAAGACGGGAACGGTCCCATAAAATCGATGCCCCATACGTCAAAGATCTCGCAAACTTGAATTACATTTTGAGGCATTTCATCACGTTGCGAGATTTTGCCTTGACGTTGACAAGCGTCACATCGTGTGACCAAGTCATGGGCATCTCGGTAAATAGTAGGACAATAAAAACCAGAATCGAAGACTTTCTTAGCGGTGTAGTTCGCACCATGATGTCCCCCGGTGGGTCCATTATGGTAAGCCGTAAGGATATCAACGGCTTCTTGTCCGTGAACACACCGCCTAATCACTTGATCCGCACATTATCTTTATACAAGTTGTGGATAGTCTCAAAAATAATACTTAACATCCTTAAAGAACTTTATTTTTGTTGGGATGGACATCCTTGTTACTTCAAAAATTCCATGCAATGGTAATTTGCATTGTCACGGCAAACAATGGGTACTTGAAATCATGATGAGTAGATATCTATTCCAAAGGTCTCGAGAGAAAAGTTTCATTAATTTCCTTTTTCTCTAGATCACCTTCATGAGGGTTCTCTAATCTAGACAAATGGTCGGCCGCGAGATTCTCCGCCCCTTTTTTATCACGAATAATAACATCGAATTCTTGGAGTAGAAGAATCCACCGGAGCAATCTCAGCTTAGCATCTTGTTTAGCAAGAAGATACTTAAGAGCCGAGGGGTCCGTATATACTATGGTCTTTGATAAGACTAAGTAAGGCCAAAATTTCTTGAAAGCATACACCACGGCTAATAACTTTTTTTCCGTTGTAGTGTAATATGTTTGAGCATCCGTCATGGTCTTACTTGCATAGTGTATAGGCTGAAAATGCATGGTCTTTCGTTGCCCCAAGACTGCACCTACCGCATAATCACTAGTGTCGCACATAATTTCAAATGCTAGGTCCCAATCGGGGGCAACTAAAATCGGGGCTTCAGTTAACTTTTTCTTAAGTATATTAAACGCTTCAATACATTCTTTCAAGAAAATAAACGGAGTTTCTTTTTCAAGAAGATGGGTCATCGGCCGGGCGATTTTAGAAAAATCCTGAATGAATCGACGATAGAACCCGGTGTGACCTAAAAAACTTCGAACACCTTTGACGGAAGTCGGATGAGGGAGTTTAGCTATAACATCAACTTTAGCTCGGTCGACCTCAATCTCGGACTTTGAAATCTTATGGCCGAGGACAATGCCCTCTTTAACCATGAAATGACACTTCTCCCAATTTAGAACTAAGTTGGTATCTTCGCACCGTTTTAGCATTTTGTCTAAATGGGAGAGACATGAAGAGAAAGAATCCCCTAAGACCGAGAAATCGTCCATGAAGACTTCCATTGTTTCCTCGATCATGTCGTGGAAAATGGCCATCATGCACCTTTGGAACGTACCCGGAGCATTGCATAAGCCAAAAGGCATACGTCGGTAGTCAAACGTCCCATAAGGGCAAGTGAAGGTGGTCTTCTCTTGGTCTTGTGGGTCAATAGGAATTTGAAAATATCAGGAAAATCCATCTAGAAAACAATAGTATTCGTTCCCTGCTAAACGTTCTAGCATTTGGTCCATAAAAGGCAACGAGAAATGGTCTTTACGAGTGGCATCATTAAGCTTTCGGTAATCAATACAAACTCGCCATCCTGTAACTAACCTAGTGGGTATTAATTCATTATCTTCGTTTTCAACTACGGTCATGCCACCCTTTTTAGGCACATAATAAACGGGGCTCACCCACGGACTATCGGAGATAGGGTAAATCAATCCAGCATCAAGAAGTTTGATAACTTCCTTTTTGATAACCTCATGAATTTTCGGATTCACCCTTCTTTGATGTTGAACCGTCGATTTGAAGTCGTCTTCCATTAAGATCTTATGGGTAAAAAAACTAGAGTCGATACCCTTAATGTAGGAAATTTTCCATGCGATGGCCCATTTGTGTGACTTAAGAACCTTTAAAAGGGCGGCTTTTTATTCATCTTTTAACTCTTTAGAAATTATAACGGGTAATTTATCGGTTCCTTCTAAAAATTCATATTCTAAATGAGACGGTAAATCCTTAAGCTCGAGTTCCGGTGGTTCTTCGATTGAAGGCTTCGTCAAAGTAACATCAACTTGCTTAAGGTCGTCATTCTTCATCGGAGGGAGAGTCGGAGACGGGTCTTCATTTAACAAATTTTCAAGGTAAAGAATGTCTCCCTTCGTGTCGTAATAATCGTCATCTAAATTAGAGAGCTCATCCGGGGTATGTAGAAAAGTCTCAATTTCTTCAAAAATAAAATCTCCTCCTTCAAAAGGAGTGAACGAGGGGGAAGAAGAAGCAATGATAGGATCCGAAGGAGTGGGATTGCCACTAGTCAAACTATCTGAAAATCCGAGCACTTCTTGAGCATACTCCTCACAAGCAACGTCAATGACATTGACTTGATGAACCGTTTCATCATAATAATTGAGGGAGTATCTCGAAGTGTGTCCGACTTTAAACGTAATGGCCTCATCATTGACTCGAAGAGTCATTTCTTCACCGTGTACATCGATTAAAGCTTTTGCCGTCCTCAAGAAAGGTCTTCCGAGAATGAGGGGAGCCCGAGGATCAACATCGTAATCTACTACAACAAAGTCAGCCGGAAAATAAAACTTTCCTACTTTCACAAAAACATCTTCGGCAACTCCTTTCGGGTGAACGGTCGATCGGTCTGCGAGTTCGAGTATCCGAGTCGAGGTGAGTTCCGGGAGCGAAAGCTTTTTCCATACGGACAGAGGCATTAGATTAATGCTAGCGCCAAGATCGGCCAAGGCTAAGCATTCATCTAGCTCCGGAAAATCACACGGAATAAGAAACTTGCCGGGGTCTCCAAGTTTTTCGGGCAACTTCTTAAGGAGCACCGCCGAACAATTCTTATTTAACGGAGTACTTGCTAATTCGAATAATTTTTCCTTGTTACTTAGAAGACTCTTGAATGTAGAAGCAAACTTCGGCATATAAAGAAGAGCATCCGCGAAGCTAATATCGAAGTGTAATCTTTGAAAGATTTGAAGAAACTTCAACATTTGATTATTAGCTTTTTCACGGAGCTTTTGGTCATTAAGCCTCGAAGGATAAGGTATCGATGGTTTAGGAGTAGGCTTCGGAGCAACTTCGGGTTCCGGAATCGAGTCTTGGACAACCGGAGGTTAGACGTATGTGGTACTTCCTAAACTTGTATTTTGCACCTTGTCCTTTGTCACCTCGGTTTCACGTTCCACTTCCTTCGGGAGAGGAGAAGGAGTAGGTGGAATCGTAGGTCCATCATAAGCAACACCACTTCGGGTGGTAATAGCTTTCACGTCACCTCTCGGGTTAGCAACGGTATTACTAGGAAGTGATCCCGAACCCGAGGAATTTTGCATTTGCATATTAGTTAATATGTTCATTATTTGATTGTTTTGATTTTCTATCTTATTGGTTCTTGCATCAATCGTAGATTTGAACTCATTCGCAATTCCGTTTTCATGTTTGTCATTTGAGTTTGCATTGCTCTTAGCGTAGCTTCATTACTCTTCATGTAGTTTGTTAACTCGTTTGAAGGTCCAACTTGAGCTTGATAATTCGGAGCTTGAAAATTTGGAGCTTGAAGATTAGGAGCTTGATAATTGTTGTTTCCTTGATTGAAATTTTGCCCTCTTCCTTGATTGTTCGGAGCTTGATAATTCGGGCTGAAGATTCCCCTTGATTTGTATTGATTACTCATATCTGTATCGGTTTTGATTATTTTGCACATTTGGTTGATTGAAACCGGGTGGTCCGAGGTAATTATTCGAGCGATAGCTAAGCATATTACGGTCACCTTGCGGTTGCAGTAGGTATTTACTCCGAGTTTAGGTAACCGTAGCAGCATAAACGGCCTCTTGAGTGTAGCCATCGACGGCTGGGTACTCGGTGAAGGAATGGGGACCACCATAAGTCTCGCATTTCGGATTCACAGATTTGACTAGTTGTATTTGTCTCATCATTTCTACAAAATTCTTATTCATTAATTCCAATTGTCGAACAACTTTGGGACTCTCGGTAGAAGTAGTAGAAGAGATATTTCTAGACGTCTCGTCTCGAGTTGCTGAAGTATCCCAATGATTGTGGTGAACGGTCATGTCTCATCTATTTGTATACATTTTCGGTGTCTTTTGCATAAAAGTTCCTCCCGCTGCAGCATTGATGGTGTCCCGATGACTTAATGTCAAACCATTGTAAAACGTATCAATGTGTGCAACCAAAAGCATGTTATGGTTAGGACACCGATCAATGGACAATTTATAACGCTCCCATGCCTCAAATAACGATTCGTGCAGTTTTTTTTCAAATTTCGTGATCTCGTTCCTTAACTTAGTCACCATGGATGGAGGAAAATATTTTGAGAGAAATTTCCTCATTATATCATCGAAAGAGTGGATGGAATTCCTTGGAAGGCGATCATACCATGCGATAACATGATGCGTCAATCAATATGGGAAAAGAGACAAGCGAAGGGCGTCATCGGAGACCCCATTTTGCTTCATATGTTGAGTAATTTCCAAAAATTTGTCAATATGTCTATTGGCATCGTCGCCCGGTAACCCGTGAAATTGACAAGTATTTTGAACTTGTTGTATCACTGTGATGGACGAACTCCAAAAATCCGTCTGCTTGAATTAGAATCGGGCAATTGGTCGCCCCTGTCCATCTATAGATGGTTGGCACAACTCCTCCATTGATCGGAGAGCTTGCCTGTTAGGTCTCACACCGGAGGTGGACCATTATTTGGTGGAGGAGGGGGCCCCGCAGGAGGCGGTCCCATGTTATTATGAGGAATGCTATAAACTTCTTCGATAGTCGAAAGAGATGGATGGGTTCACCTAAAATTCCTTCGCTCGAATAAGACTCTCGGGGTCTCGAAGCGGAGAAAATAGATTAGAAGAATTAGAGCGAGTGCTCATGCACTAAAAACAAGATAAGAAAAATAAGACAAAACGAAAATATTTTTGAAACCGATAATCGAACAAATGTACGGTAGTTTTCTGGAAAAACGCATAAAGAAGCGGAGGAGCGGGTAAGCGCGAAACATTTTAAAAACCTTCTCCTTTCGAGTCGAAGTTCGTTGGATCGACCCTCTTTAAACCTCTCTTATAGTTTGTAAATCTAAAGGTGAGCCGTTTTCACAAGTGACACAATGGTTAATGTTTATGTTTTTCAATTTTTTTGGTATTTTATAAAATAATCTTGAAAACAAAATATTTTTATATTTTTATGGTTTTATAAAAGAAAATAGAAAATAGAAAATTACACTTCACGGGGAGGATTATTCAATGCACTTACTTCAAATACTTTGCGAAAATCGTACACCTCTCCCCGGCAACGGCGCCAAAAACTAATTTGAATATAATAATAGTATATATATAATAAAATATATATTCTAAAATAATACCAAATAGTTATAGTATAGAGAGTTTCCCGTTTAATATAAAATTGCTTGAGGACAAACAATAGTATATTTCCCGAGTGTCGTATCCCGACGAGAAGTGAATTTGAATTTCACGAAAGTATTTTGTTTGATGCTCGAATACCCAATGTTTTTGTTTTTGATATCTAATTCAAAAATGCAAGGGAAAGCAAGTAAAACTAAGTAATCAAATAAGGCAACTAAGTATAAAAGCTAAAAACGTTAACGGGAATTAAAAACGCAACTATCCAAGCAAGTAAATCCAATTTAACCTAATTGAAATTTATTTCTAAAAGTCCTAAATGATAAAAAATAATTTTCAGAAAAAGAATTATCTTTTTTTTATTTTTATTTTATTTATTATGAATTAAAAACTATTTTAATCTAGAAAATTGATTAAAAATACTAAACTAATTCTAAAAATTCTAGAAAAAATTATGAAAAATGCTTTAGACTATGTAGAATCTATGAAAAAAAAACTTGACAATTAGCTGAAGTAATAAGCAGAAAATTAGCAAAGAAGCACGAATAAGCAAAACTGATAAAGTGACTATATGAATTAAATGGCACACATCTATAAATGAAAAAGACCCAAGGGCAGTTGGTAAGGTGTGTGTATGTTAAGGTGTTGGTGTGTTGAGGGAAAGGTCACAGGTTCGAAACCTGTGGACTTTCTTTTTGACAAAATATTTTTTTATTTTTTTTATTTGAAAAAGCTAAACTATCAACTAAAATAAGCAACTTTAATGAAATGACTTTTTTTAGAAACTTAAAATAAGCCAGAAATGAGCTACTTTAAAGGACAGAAAAGCTAAATTCTATTATAAGACTTTTAAGCAAAACTATGTGGGATTTTTAGACTCAAAAAGCAAAAGGAAGGCAAATAAGCTAAAAACAAATAACTACCTAAACCTAATAAGAAAATATGACAAGGGTTAAGCAAACAAATAGGCTGAAAAGGAACTTAAGAGCAAAATAGCAGCAGACCCTATCAAAAGGACTTTTGACAGCTTTTAAGCTAGAATTAAGGGCACATAAGCTCTAATCATAAGCTAAAAGCTTCAAATAGATTAAGATTAATACTAAGAGGACTCAAATAAACTAAACTTATGAAAAATGGACAAGATAATAAGCTAGAAAAGAAGGCTTAAAATGACAGCTACACAACTTTTTGTTTTTGGCTTTTTGGAATTTAAGACAGATTTGAAATCATTTTAAAAGATTCAATAAGCAAAACTAAGTTAAAAGAAAAGAACCATGACTATTTGAGCACTCTCAAACTGAAATTAAGCTAAATCAAACAATTAACATGCTAAAATCTTTAGCTGATCCAGATTGCATACTTAGACTTTTTTTTGGATTTTGAGGCTATTTGCAACTTAAATTTAAGACTCAAAAATGATAATGACAACCTAAAAACTTAAATCAGATTACACATATACTTCAATAAGCTAAATCAAACTGAATCAAACCTAAATTAAGCTAAAAAATTATCCCTAATGATCTGCAAACACAGATAATTAAAAGCAGTCCATCCACTAGTTATACTATACTATTTCAACATTTATTTGCACACAGGTTTATCCAAGTTTTAAACACTAAAAAAGGTTCAATAGACTCTTAACTTGACATGAAAACTTCAACTTAAACAAGCTTTGAAGAAAATTGGCAAATGATCTTTTTTATCAAACTTTGAAACTACATATTTGAGATTATGATAAACAGCTAGACAACTTAGGTAAATCTTAATCAAAGCTTAATAAAACTAAACCTAAGACTTAATTTGAGCTTATGGGAACTCAGTTAAGTGCTAAAAACAAATTTTAAATTATTTTACCATAATGAATGAGCTTATCCCAAACACCCCTTTAAAACCTAAAACTCTAATTTTAGCTTAAAACAGACTTAACTAAGCTCCAAAAGGTGAAAACAGGTTTAGCATAATGAATAATTAAGACAAATAAGCAAATACTTCTAAGAAATAAGCTATTATTAATAAGCTAAGACAATAAGCTAGTTTAACTAAAAGTGGGCAGATTTTATTAAAACTAACTCTAAACTATTTTAAACTAATAACTAATCATATTAAGCTATCTTAAGATAAAATAAACACAAATAAGCAACAGAAATAAGCAGAATTATAAGCTAAATAAGCAGAAATTAGCAATATCAAAAGATTAAGCTAGAAAGAGTAAAAGGAAGTGTACCTTGATCCCAAGCTCAAAACAGGGATCTAAAATGCTCAACAGAGCTTATCAACAAGCTCTAACTTGTTTGCACAAGCTAGTAAGGTCTATAAGCCCTTCCATAATTGGCTTATCATCTAAAAAATTAAGCTGAGGTATTTTAGGAGAGAGATTTGAGATTAAAATCTAAACTCAGTTAAGCTTTTGAAGGCTTAACTGAGTATATGCAAGCTTATATAGTATTTGAGAGCTTATAGAGCTTATTAGATTAAAACTGAGCTTATTTAAACCATTAATGCATTAAGTAAAAACATGTATTAAACAACAACTGAAATTTTATTGATAATCAAAGTGAGTTACAAACTTTTGAAAAGGAAAATACATCAAATTAAAGACAATAAGCTAAAAATGAAGACAATAAGCTAAAATACTATTAAGCTGAGCTAAAATCCTCCACCCCCTCCTCTGTGTGATTAAGCCCTCTATTTATAGGGGTGAGAGGAACCTTCTAGCCTTCAGGACGCTCCCTCCTCATCTAATCTTAGCCCTTAATCTCTAACCACCTCTAAATCATACTATTTTGAGCCATTAGATCAAGTACACATATGATTGACCAATGGGGTGTTGTGGGTTTGCCAGCGTGGCTATAGAGGGTGTCAGAGGTGTCAAAAAGAACTTCTAGAAGGATGGATAAGCATGTACTTGAGAAGCATTTACCTTGCTCGTTGTCCATGGTGAAAAAGAGGGAAAAGGGAAGATGCTATAGTAAATTTGACCCTCATATATCGTGTGTTGACTTGGACAAGTGTTGGGACTTTGGGCCTTTTGTTATAACATTGGGCCGTTTGTATTTAAAACTGGGTTCTTGGGCTTGTTATTAAACATGGGCTTTTAAGGTTTATCATTAAAGGTTGTAGGCTGACTCGACCCATTAAGTGGGCTTGGGTTGGTCCATAGAAGATGGGTACGCCTTCGACTTCGGTTTTTCGTGCTCTTTCATTCCCATGCTCGATTTTGTTCGTTTTGCTTTGTGTTTTGTCTACTTTTGGTATATCTGTTACCTGCAAGACTTAAATTATAAAATACATATATACCATGCAATTTTTATATATTTTTGGTCTTTTAAGCACATTTTAATAAGGTAAATTGATATGTGAATAAACACATATCAAAAATCCCCCATACTAAGCTATTGCCGTGTCCTCACGCAATGTCATTAATACACGCTTAGAAAACCAAAAATTTCAATCCCCTTAGACTAATTACCTCAAAAAGTAGCTAAGTGTTCATCTAAAGGGATTAAGAAATCACTAGTATTGAAAAGCCCATTGTTTTCCCATTTTTATGCATTTATTAACATTCATACATATCATAACTATCACGGAACAAGAAACACTAAAAGGATAAATTCATCGTCCTTGATTTTTCACCCGCCCCAAACCAAGCTTAAAAACGAAATCATTGTTAAATACAAGTTAAGATGCTAACACTACTCATAAAAGCCAATTGTGTATGCATAGCTACTTTCTGCTCCCTTATTCCTAGATCCTCTAAAAAATTTATTATTATTATTGGTGACGAATAGATTAATGTCTTATTCACACAAAGTAAACCCGGTTTAGACCATAATTAGTTTGAAATCCTTTTCTAAAGAGACGATGTGATGAGAATAAGGTCCACATTAAGGTTCTAATTTTGCATGATTTAGGGGTTATCCTTTTTATTTCATCCGAAACAACTCAACTACGAGTCCAGAGACGGAGGCATTATTTAGATAACCCTAGAGTCGCAATTTGGCTTTATTTATTATTATAGCAACATTATTAAACCTCTCAGTCCTTTAAACAACTGCCACATCGGTATGCGAGCCGACCATGGTCCAGGAGTATTATTTTGACCAGGAGTTCCTTGACCTTTTAGAAGGCTACAACATCGGTTGTGAGCCGGCAAGATGCAGCAAACTGTTATCAATCTCGGATTATTACTATGTGCCTTATTTAGAAGACTGCCACATCGGTTGTGAGCCAGCAAGAGGTAGTAAACTTTTATCAACCCACAGTTTTGGTTATTATTATTACCTCCACCCTTTAAACGACTACCACATCGATTGTGAGATGGCAAGAGGTAGTGGTCTTATTTTGGCTTCGGTTTATTACATAACTATTATTATTACAACCAAATTTCAAGTCTTGTGGTCTTTTAACTACCTAGACAATAGTAGCGAGCCGTCAGGAATCGGTAGCCGATTTCCCTACAATACTGACAAAACCTCGATGTGTACCTTACTTTCACCAGAAGGAATCTCTACGAAGTGATTTAAGCGGTAATTGTCATATGCGACCTATCATTCAACTGGATCTAGGATATGACCAAGTATCTAGATGCGGATAGCTCTCCATATATTGATTTATACATCTAGAAACATTAGGATCACAGTATTGTCCTTCTTATCAGCTAAGGATACGCTTGGGACTTAACTGGTTAACGGAAACCGCACTTTTGGTTGATTGAACATGTTGACTAGTAGGTGAATCTAGATAATTCAACAAGTAATGTTCTGATTCCATGAAAAGTTGGACTAGTGCGACTAAATAGTGTTTAAATTTACAATAAGTAGTAAGTGGTTAATCTCTATGGCTAGGTTTTAACAAGATCACATTGCTTTATCTCTATGATAGATTATAATCAAGTATTCAAGGATGCTTTATGCGGATGCTTTAATTGTGACAGAATTAATATGTCTAGGTCTTAGGATGAAGTCCCGCCTAAGTCTAAGAATGATATGCTCTTCGAAGATAGTAATCATTTGCACTGAATGAAACAAAACTAACGTTTAATCGGATTTATTGGCTAATACAGTTTTCTGTCATAGCTATACCACTCATTTTCCTTGGCTTGTGTGGGTTAAAGTGTCTTGAATTGATTGTAGTCACCAACCAAACCCGTGTTAGTCTCTCAGGCTGAAACCCCCCTTTTACCTGTTAGAATTAGGATTAGAACTAACATAGGATTAGCATAGGTTTGACTTAGATTAGAATTAACTTAGATTAGATAAACCAAAATATAAATAAATTGAGAGATTTAACCTCGCTTCAAGTGTTCGACACCCTACTTACCACGAATCTACCACCGACCGGGTACACTGCCCGTTAAAGTGTTGTTTTTGGTTAAGTCGACAGAATATAAATTTAAAACTTGAATCACAAAAATATACACCACACAATGACACATCAAGTTTTTGGCGCCGCTGCCGGGGAGTGAAAATTAATCTTGATTTTTATTTTATGTTTTGGTTTTTAACATTAGATTAGATCTAACCCTTAAGAGTAGTGTTAATTAGATTAGTCTAATTTAGAGTAGTTTATATTCCTGCTTGTTTATTCTGTTTAATACGGCGTATTCAGTTCACTGAATACGACATATTTGTTATTTAATAGTTTTTCTAGTAAGATTGTTACAGGATGAACGATCTAAACATTACTTGTTGGTCCCACTTCAATAGATCGAATTCCTTAAGCTTGTATAAGGTTTAGTTATATTAGATAAATCTAACACAACTATAGTAGAAACTTTGTTTGAATGTATTAAAGATTATGCGGAATCTAATCTTTAATATTAAGAAGAACTATCAATGAAACAGTAATTATATGAACATATAATTCAACAAACAAAAGCTCCAATATTATTAATAATACGAATACTCTCAAAGTATTAGGGTTACAAAGACCTTGAAGCTATGATAATTCTATGAATAACTCGTATTGGTATGGTGCTGGTGTGGTACATCAATCTTTATGCCCTAGAACCTCCTTTTATACACCAAGGAGTCCTAAACGGCTTACAATACTTTTCTAAGAATATCAAATCTTTTAAACAAATAAGTTATACATATCTTTTACACAAATAACTCATATAAATCACATAAGCAGTACTAACTAACTCAACAGTACTAACTTCTTCACTAGCAGCATTAACTCCTTCAGCAACATTAACTTTGTACTAACAGTAGTAACTTTTGTACTAGCAGTAGTAACTTTTGTACTAGCAGTAGTAACTACTTAGTAGTTTTTCTTCTAAGTCTCTGAGCAGCACTAATATGCACTAGCAGTAGTAACTTTACACTAGCAATACTAACTGTGTACTGTTACACTTGCATTACTTATCTTTGTACTAGCACATAGTATATTTACCTAGTGTACTAACATTGTACTAGCAGTTAGTAAACAATTTGAATTTTTCTCTAAGTTTCTTAAGCAAGTACTAACAAAACCGAGCAGCATATCTTTGATTATGAGCCGTAGTAGCTACTACACATTATAGAAGGATTTTAATCCCAACAATCCTCCCCTAAACTTGATATTCTTATTTAAAACCATCAAGTTTCTTCATTTAAAAGCTCCATAATCACCAGAAGGATGCTTCCAAACACTTCATTGATTCTTAAGCTATTTTGTGAGAAGTTTAAGAAGCTGATATGCCATTTCACTGAAATAATTACTGAAACTTCTTGTTCAACATATCTGTAATTGTAAGTGGTATAAGAGGATATCTCTTTTCTACCAGCATGTAAATCTGCATAGACTGCATCATCAAGGAATGGAGTCATACAACTTCTATTCCAACACTTTGTATCCGTTTTGTAGTTTCCATACTTCATCTTCTACATGTGGTTCAAACATTATTTTCAAATCATTCCATAACAGATAATCCATGCTTTCCACTGGTCTTGTTGATCCATATCTAGCTTTTACCAGCTTGTACAAGTCTTCCAAATCTTCCCTGTTAAAACTTTTAATCATTTGACTAAAGATCCTGTACATTTGAGACTTTCCATCAGCTCTTATTATTTGATAATAGCTTTTCTTTCCTTCTTTGTGAATCTTCCAGCCAACAATCTTTAGAGACTTAGTAGCTAAAGGTACAACATCAATTGCAACCTCTTCTTCATCTGAAATGACTTCCATTAGAATTTGAAGCTCTACTGTATCTTTATCCTCATCCATCTTCTGCTTCTTAGTACTCTCTTGTTCCAACTCTTCTCCTGCTCTCTTTGAACTACCTTTCACCAAGTCTGTTCTGAAGTAAACAAATGTATTCACTCTATCGAAAGCTCTATCAAACATCTTCTGAATAGAATCAAAAGATTTGTTCTTCAAGTCTTTGAGCTTCTTTCCTTCCATATTCTTCAGGTAAGTACACATGATTTTTCTTTGTTGAGCTTGGGTTGGTGGTTTGTTTCTTTGCTCTTCTGCTCTTTTAGCTGCAAAATGCTTTCTTCTTTGCTCTAAGAGTTGTTGAAATAATTTTGCCTTTTCTTCAACAGACAACTCTTCTTGCTCCTCTGCTTGTAGTCTTTGAGCCAATTCATGATCAGCTTCAATCTTAGCCTGAATATCATCCCATTCTTCAGTCAAGGCAACATTGGCTTCATCCTTCTCCCTTGCAAGTCTCTCCTCTTCATCAAACTCAGCTTGTAACTTTTTAGCAGCTTCTTCATCAAGCATGATTTGAACATCTTTCTTCTTAGGCTTCACAGGTTCTTCTATCATTATTCCTTTACCCTTGTCCTGTGATTGTTGTGAAGAAATTATTGTTGTAGGTGTACCCAGCTCTAATAACAATTCCCTCTTTAGAGTTGGAATTGTAGCAGTTGTTGTTGTAGCAGCACTAACCTTTATTGGAGCACTGATAGCACTAACTGGTACACTTGGCTCTTCTATAACATCCCTTTTACCTTAGGTTTTACACTTTTCAAAGCTGCAAGTGCTTGAGCCAAAGTAACTTCATCAATAGTTAAATTCACATCTTTAGCAGCAACTTCTTGTTCTGCAAACACCTCATCACCAGTTAAAGCATCCACATCAAATATCTCATTATCAGCATCATCTTGAACATTAACCAGGGTAATGTCTTCATCGGCATCAATAGCATTAATCCTCCTCCCCTGTTTTGGATGCATCCTCGCCCAAATCTTATTCATCACCAGAGGATTCTACCCTAGCACTCAAACCCACTTTGAATAATCTCTTCAGCTTATGAGTTATTGAACTTCTTTTCTTTTCAAGCTTCTTGACCCTCCTTTTCAAACTAGCAATCTCATTAGCTTGAGTGGTCTTTGTTTTCTCCAAATCAAGAACTCTGGATTGTAAATTGGTACACAATTCCATCAATTTATTAAGTTTAAGACTATCCCCATCACTTCGAAGTGTGTTACCTCTTGCGAGAAGTGAATCATTAGAATGTTTAGATACATTCTCAAACCTAGTTTGAGAAATTGTATCCCCCATGGTTTCTTGGCACCTGGGACCACCACCTGAAGTAGTTCCTAGGGAACTAGATTTATTAGGTGTTGCCTTGGATCGGGTCTTAGTTATGTTACCACTGTCCTCCTCTGCTTCTAAGCTAGAAGCAGTAGTGGCAACCCTCACCAAACTGTCACCCAGCTCCTTATGGACAGCCTTATCTGCAACAATGTTTGTAGGACCACTAGGCTGAGGTACTTGAGTGTCCTTTCTCTTAGGCTTCCTAGGTTTAAGTCTTTTGAGGTGGAGGATATGGTTGAATAAAAGTGGGTGTGTGTTGGGAATCAGTTGGCATTGCTGAACCTTCACCAATTTGGTTTTGAACCAGCATAGTTGGAAACAAATCTGTTACTTTTCCAGAAAAATCTTTTCCTACCCTTCTCATATTTCCAAAAATCTTCTTAGTGTGAGAGGGTGCATTATAAATTCTCTTATGACTTGGAAACCCGTCAAGTTTTTTATTCAAAAACACTTGTACAAACCTTGGATACATCAAAAATTTCCCAGACAAATTATCCAAGTTTCTAACCATACTTTCAAAAATGTATTTTGAAAAGTTGAATTTCTGATTTGTAGCTAAGCAGATAATTGCATATGCCATAGTGCTACTGAACTCATCCCATGCAGTAGTCTTTGAACTTAGGCATTGTAAAATAGTATGAATCAGAAATTTCCATTGTAGGGAAAATAATGTCTTATAGAAAGTAAGCTTTTGTGAAATCTTCTCATACCCCATCCTTGTAAGTTCTTCAAAAATGGTAGAGTTTGGTAAATAATCAATACCTTCAGCATCTTCTAGTTGAAGATCTCTTCTAACAGTTGATTCTGTGACAATTATCTTCTTACCATCAACTAGGGCATGTAACTAAACTTTCCCATTAATAGTTTTGGCCTTGAAAGTAGACCAGAACTGTTCAATACACGAAGTATATATAGAGGGATTAACAGTTAAAGCATACTTTATAGGGTGTGCATTCAGAAAATCCACTATTTGTTCAAACCTATCACTTTATTCGGGTTTAGACAAAAATGCGACCATATTGTGAGTATCTGCAAACTTTAGATTCGGCATTTGTGTCGGGTATTGATAATGGATGATAAAATTGAGTTAGAGTTTGTAGTTAGAGAGTATTTGAAAGATTGAAATCGATTAAATGATTGATTAAAACCCTTAATCGAAGTATTTATGAAAATACCCTTAACATCATTAACTTAGAACCAGCAGTAGTAAGTTTTATGCCTAGCAGCATTAACTTAGGTAGTGTTTAATAATGACTTAAAGGAACTTAATTCATAAATTAGTAAGTTTATTAAGTCATTGATTGAGTGTTTGTTTAGTACTTAAAATAAATTGATGACTTTATAGAAAAAGTCATGTTGGCGAGGCTTTCCAAATTAAGTCATCATTTTTATTTTACTTTTACATATCTACCCTCCCACTACTTTTATCAAATTAATTATTTATTCAACATTTATTTCATATAAAAGGGTATAACGGTAATTTTTTTAATTCAGACATTTTATTCTGCACACAAAACAAACAACCATTTATTCATCTGCAAAATACAATATATATATCCAAACAGTCACTTTAATTTTACAGGACTTAATAGAAAAACTAAACAAACATGCCCTTAGAACCAGCAGTAGTAAGTTATGTCTAGCACAGATAATAACAGATGCCATAGTGCTACAAACTCAATCCCATGCAGTAGTCTTTGACATAGACATTGAATAATAGATATGGGGTGGAGTGTGGGGGTATTTGTGTGGCAGATACCCACCTCCACTTCCATTGAGGAGAAACCATGTGCAACACCCAGTAACGCTTATTGTGAACAAAACATCCTCCCCCATCAGTCATAATAATTCAAAAGGTAGCATTTGGTTAGACAACACACATCTGCATCTCTATTGAAATCTCTACTAACAGTTGGATTCATAATGGTAAAAATCTTCTAGCCAACTACAAGGTCATGCAACTGATAACTTCCTCAATTAAAGATTTGCTAAGCCAGTAGACCATAATTGTTACTGAACCATGAACTATATAAAGAGGGAATAACGGTTATGCATAATTATAGTGTGTGCATTCAAAAAATCTACAAATAGTTCAAACCCATCACTCTCTCCGGGATATTAGGGACAAAAATGCGACCATGTTTATATAGTATCTGCAACCTTTAGATATTCGCCATTTGTGTTGGTTATTGATAATGGAAATAAATTGAGTTAGGTTTTGTAGTAGAGAGGTAATTGAAAAAAGATGAAATTGATTAACGAGAACATTGAAACCCTTAACCAAGTATTTATGATATACCCTCAACAACATTAACTTTCACCCAATAGTAGTAACCCAGCAGTAGTAAGTTATGCCTAGCAGCATTAACTTTGAGACACCAGCATTAACTCGAATTTCCATTCAAAAAAATATTAACACTTTTACACATCCAATTTAAACACTTTTCGTGCTTTTCCTGTAAATAATGTTAGTCAACAAAAAACAAAAAAACACAATCCATAGCAATTTTTTATCACAGTATTAATTATATCTAACAGTATTAAGTATAACTAACAGTAGTAACTCAGCAATATTAAGTATAACCAGTAGTACTAATTATACTTTAACAGCGGAAACTTTTAATGACATGAATAACAGTACTAATTCATACAAAACTTTACAAAAACACAAAAAGATAAAAGACTTTAAAGATTCATCATTCCAATACTAACAATCAAATATTGAAATCTACTTACATCAAAAGCTTTTGTAAGCAAATCTGCAACATTCTTGTCAGTATGGATTTTGACCATTTGAATCAATTTCTTTTCATTGCAATCTCTAATAAAATGATGTCTGATCTCTATATGCTTTGTGTTTTAATGAAAAACATGATTTTTAATTATGCAAATAGTACTGTAATTGTCAATAAAGATCTTGGTATGCATAAAATTGTACCCATAATCAAGTAGTTGATTCTGAATCCAAAGCACTTGTCTACAACAACTTGAAGCAGCCACATATTCAGCTTTTATTAAGGAATTTGCAACCACTGTCTGTTTCTTGCACTGCCATGATATTAATCTACATCCAAGGAATTGACCACCTCCTGTTGTAGACTTCCTATCCAAGCTTGCTCTAGTATAATCACTATCAGTGTATGCTACCAAATCAAAAGGAGAATATTTTGGATACCAAAGGTCCAATTTTGGTTGACCTTTTAAGTACCTAAAAATCCTTTTTTACAGCATGAAGATGTGAAACTTTTAGATTGACTTGGTATCTAGCACAGACACACACTGAAAACATGATGTCAGGTCTTAAAGATGTAAGATACATCAATGAACCAATCATTGACTTATACATATGAACATCCACTTCTTCACCATCTTCATCCTTGAGTAAAGGCTTTTGAGTTTCTATTGGTGTGCTTGCAGTCTTGACTTCTGTAAACCCAAATTTCTTTAAAATTTCAACAACGTATTTATCCTGACTAATAAATATGCCATCCTTCTTCTGTAATCCCATAGAACTCATTTGAAATTTCTTATGCATCAACTTCTCAAATGTATTGCATAGCTCCTTCTTTGTTAAACCAAAGATGATATCATCCACATAAACTTCGACCAGCAAAATATCACCTTTGTGCCTTTTGATGAATAAGGTCTTGTAAATTTTCCCTCTTTGGAACCTATTGTCCAACAAATATGTTGACAAGGTTTCATACCAAGCTCTAGGAGCTTGATGTAGTCCATACAGTGCTTTTTCAAACTTGTATACTCTATTAGTTGACATACATACACCTCTTCTTCAATCTTCTCATAGAGAAAAGCACTTTTTACATCCATTTGATACACCACAAAATCTTTAAATGAAGCATAAGCTAAAAATAGCCTAATTGCTTCAATTCTTGCAACAGGGGCAAAGACTTCATCATAGTCAATCCCTTCTTCTTGTGTGTAGACTCACCTCCACCAAAGAGAACTGTTGATGGTGTTTAACACAATATCCTCCTACAACTGCAGAGGAAAGTTTAGCAAGGAAGAATGATAAAGTCAAGAGGTACATTGTTGAATGGTCCTTCCAATTGAAACACAACTAAAGTTTAATACAACAATATGTGCCAAGACTCTGATGGAAGCTATAGAGAAAAGGTTTGGAGGTAATAAGGAGTCAAAGAAAACTCAGAAGACACTTCTAAAGCAACGAGATGAGATGTTCAATGATCCAGCCAGAAGGACTTGATCAAACCAATGATAGGCTTCAAAGTCTTATCATTTCGCTTGAATACTAGGTGAAACTAGTTCTCAAAAAGAAGATTAAAATCTGAAGTTTTTAAAAGTCTCCCATCTTGAATGGAAGACTCATACACTGAACTGGAGACACAAACCTAATTTAGACACCTTGAGCATGTGATGACCAATACAACAAATCTGAAGATTATGAAACTGAAGTTAAAAGGTCAATCAAGCTCAAATCAGAAATTAACAAAATGTGGCTTTTGTGTCTTCTAATAACTCTGGCAGTTCCAATCAAACACATGGTTCTAACTATGTTAATATTGATAGTATGAGTGATGTTGTGATCTATTCTTTCTTTGCAAACCAATCCAACAGTCCACAATTAAATGATAAGGACTACAACAGATTGATGTTTAAGACTTAGAAGAGATGGACTAAAGAGGCACAATGGCCTCTGCAAACATGAGAGCCAGAAGATTCCTAAATAAGACTGGGATGAAGATTAGTTCCAATGGTTCTGAGACCATAGGGTTTAACAAATCAAAGGTGGAATGCTATAACTGTCATAAAAGGGGCCACTTTGCAAAGGAGTGCAGGGCTCCAAGGTAGAACTGGAATAAGAGAAACCTGAAAGAGGAATGTGTCCAGAAGAAACAACATAACACAGAGCTTTGGAGGCTCAAGATGGACTTGGGTATAGAACTGGAGTGACCCGGCTGGAGAATGAACCTACAAACTTGCACTTATGGGCAATATACATCTTCAGGTTCTTCCAAGTTCCTTACAAGTCAGATTCAGATGAATCTACTTGTTCTAAAGCATGTTTAAAATCTTATGAAACTCTCAAAGTATATTATGATAATCTGACAAAAAGATTTTAAATAAGAATCTCAATTAAATGTAGGAGCATTAAAAAGTAGGTTAGAATCTGGAGAGGCTGTACTAGAATGTGTATAAAAAGAATGATGTTTGTTTTGAAGAGGAAAACATAAAGATTTAAAACTTGAAATTAAAAGGTAGAGAGTAAAATGCACTAACAGAGCTTAAAAAGAAATTTGAAAAGCAAAAAAGGAAGTAGATGATTATAAAACTTACCTTAGAAAAGTTTGAAAATTCATCAAAAAATCTAAGCAAACTGTTAGAGATACAAGTAAGTGATAAGTTCAAGACTGGTGTGGGGTATGATAGTCAAGTGGTTAATAGTCAAGTGTTTGATAGATCAGGTGAATGATAAGCACAAAACAAGTGAAGGGTATCATGCAGTTCCATCCCCTTACACTGGGAACTTCATGCCCCCTATACCTAATTTGGTACTTGCTGATGAGGAAGAATATGTTTTTAGTGAGTCAATAACTAGTGTGCCTGCATTTGCAACTAGTGAAGTTAAGACTATTGAATCAAAACCTAAGTCTGTTAGTGAACCACTTATTGAAGAACTGGAATATCTGACATGAGATGAGAAATGAGATGAGTTGTCTAAACAGAGAAAACCTAGTTTTGCCAAACTAGAATTTGTTAAATCTAATGAGCATGTGAAAACACCTCAGGAGTCTGTTAAGAAGGTAGAGCATAATAAGCAAGCTAAATACCCTAGAAAAAACAGTCAAAGTTCTAGAGGTAATAAGAGAAACTAGAATAATTTGATGACTCATAAGTTAGGAAGTAATTTTAGATTTAAAAATAAAGCTTGTTATGAATGTGGCAGTTTTAATCTATTTGATCAAAGATTGTGATTTTTCTAGTGTAAAGAAAAGGTGAAAACACTGTATGGAACAATGCGAGAAATGGTGAATCAACCAAAATTCTAAAGATTACTCACCCACATAACCAAACGGAAATTTTGTTCCAAAAGCAGTCTTAATGAAATCTGGCATTAAAACACTTAATACTACTGGGCAAAACTTTTCAAAAGCAGCAATATCAGTTAATACTGCCAGACCAATTAATACTGCCTACCCAAGACCAACATGAATAGTGCAATGACAACATCAAATGTTTTTAATAGAGCACATTCACATGTTAGAAGGCCTTTTAACAATTCTATAACAAATAAGAACAGTAATTTAAATGAAAAAGTTAATACAATAACGGGCAATGTTACTACTATTGCTTTAGGGTCCAAAAGCAGTAGTAAAGTGATTATATATGGAAATGAGGCTAATGCCTGTTAAAAGAGCCTTAAGCATTTTGGGTTTGGAGACCAAAGCCAAATGTATAGACCATGTCTCCAGACATAATGGGGGTTGGGCATCATTGAACTTTAAAAAATATTTTGACTATGTTTGAGCACAAGGCAGATCCAAGTCTGTAATGGCTTGGGTCCCCAAGAGAGCCTGATTCTCTTACTTTTTGTGCAGGGCAATCCACAGCTAGAATTACAGGAAAAAAGAGTCATATACCTGGATGCCCTATCACAAACATGACTGGAAACAAGTCCACCTCTCAATTATGAAGACATTGGATGGTGATTTTGTTGCCTTTGAGGAATCCTAACGAGGTAAAATCACTGTAAAGGTAAAATTAGGTATAAGGTAAATTAGATTTTTGAAGATGTGTACTTTGTTAAGGAGCTTAAGTTTAACCTTTTTAGTGTCTCACAAATGTTGACATAGAAAAACAAGTTTCTTGTTTATTTTTTTTACAGACACAGAATGTGTTGTTTTGTCTCCTGACTTTAACTACTTGATTAAATCATGTCTTGCTTAAGTGCCTAGAAAAATAACATGTAAAGTGTTGATATCAAGAAATTGGTCCGTTTAGGAGTCTAACTTGTCTCTTTTGCAAAGGCTACATTAGAAAGATCTAATCTAAGGGCATAAGGAGGCTTGACCTATAATTTCAAAACTATGAACAAACAATGAGGGGAAACCTTATAAGAGGTTACCTTCAAAAATTTTTGAAAATAAACATAACATGTTGTTTTGCTTTTTAGAAAGGAAACAACATAAAGCCTCTTGTAAGACCAAACTGTAAGCTCAATCAACCCACCTTACAATGTTGCATTGGATTTTTTGGGCTAACATTTGTAAGAGTCTAATGAAAAAAGATGTTCTGCTGCAAGTTTCACAATGACTATAAGTAGTTTAGTTGTGGGATGTCTTATTTAGCCACTAAGGATGAAACTAGTGAAATCCTTAAAACATTTATAACGGCATAAAAATCTAATAGAACCCATTAGGTGAAAAGTAGATTAGATGTGACCAATGGACTGAATTCAAGAAATAAAAAGGGTTTTTTTGTCAGAATCAGATTCTGTGAAATGAAAGGATTACTATGAATTTAATTGTTGCTAAGAGGACTCCACAACAAAATGGAGTAGCAGAAAGGAAAAATAGAACACTAATAAAGGCTGCTAGGACTATGCTAGCTGATTCAAAGTTACCTACTACCTTTTGGGTTGAAGCAGTTAATACTGCTTGTTATGTACAAAATAGGGTATTAGTAATTAAGCCTCACAACAAGACCCCTTATGAACTTTTTCTAGGTAGAAAACCTGCCTTAAGCTTCATGAGACCATTTGGGTGTCCTGTTACAATCCTTAATACCATAGATCAACTAGGTAAGTTTGATGGAAATGTTGATGAAGGGTTCTTTGTAGGATACTCTACCAATAGTAAAGCATTCAGAGTATTCAATGTAGAACTAGGATAGTTGAAGAGAACCTGCATGTCAAGTTTAGTGAGGATACACCTAATATTACAGGAAGTGGACCTAATTAGCTTTTTGATATAGATGCTCTAACAAAATCTATGAATTATGAGCCAGTTGTAAGTCAACTTTTCAGCTTTCATCAGGAAAACTAACAAGATCAAAAGACTTCAACATACAAAACTATAATATTTTATAATACTTAGTCCTGAAAAATAGTACCGGTTATCACAGCTTGTGCAAGATTTCAAGTCACACCTAAAGTTCTACATCTTAATGGTGTGAAGGGAATCTTTAGATACTTGAAAGGTCAATCTAAATTGGGCCTTTGGTATCCTAAGGACTCACCATTTAACTTGGAAGCTTATACTGACAGTGACTATGCTGGTGCAAGTTTAGACAGGAAATCTACAACAAGAGGTTATCAATTTCTTGAGAGGAGATTGATCTCATGGCAATGTAAGAAGCAAACTATAGTTGCTAACTTTACTACTGAAGTAGAATATGTAGCTGCATCTAGTTGCTGTGGACAGGTGTTATGGATTCAAAATCAATTGCTGGATTATGGATACAATTTCATGAATACTAAGATTTTTATTGACAATGAAAGCACCATCTGCATTGTTAAGAATCTAGTGTTTCACTCAAAAACTAAGCACATTGAGATTAGACATCACTTCATCAAGGATTCATATGAGAAGAGATTAATTCAAGTGATCAAGATTCATACTGATCATAATGTTGCTGATTTACTCACAAAGGCATTTGATGTTAGCAGATTTCAATATATGATTGCAAGTATTGGAATGCTTAACCTATGAAGTATTGATTGAGGGGAGGTTAATTGTGTTACTATGAAGCTGATTATACACAAAGGATGCTTGTAATGAAAAGGAAATGCTGCATAACAACAAGCAGAAGTGAATGAAAGGTCAGGAAATCCCACTAAACCCCAACGCACATCCATAACTACTTCACTATCTAATCATGAACCAATCACTGTTCCATCATTATCTTAACCCAAAAAGACTTAAAAACCTAGGAAAGCCAAAAGGCCCACTAAGATATCTCAGTCTAGTAGACCTATTCCCCTTGTAGCAGATGAGACTGTCATTAAGGAGTGGGAAGACAGAATGGAAAGGGCTGCCACTACTGCTTCTAGCGTATAAGCAGAGCAGGACAATGGTAACATAAATAGGACCTAATCCATGTCAACACTTAATAAGTCTTTTCCTTAGGGAACTGATTTAGGTAGTGGTCCCAGGTACCAAGATACCATATTGTAAAAGCTCAAATTAGGTTTGAGGCTGCATCTAAACAGTCCATTGATCTACCTCTCTTTAGAGTTAACACACTTGGAAGTAGGGAGGACAACATGAAACTAAAGGAATTGATGGAATTTTGTACCAAACTGTCTGAAATGGCTCTTGATTTGTGATATAAAAACAGATAGAGTGAATTGGTAAGAAAAAGAAATAAGAGATATAGTGAGCTGAAAAACAGAAAGAGAGTTGTGTGATATAAAAACAGATAGAGTGAATTGGTGAGAAAAAGAAATGAGAGATATTATGAGATTAAAAATAGAAAGAGAGCTTGTAAGAGTCAAAATTCATGATCGAAATGCTTCTTGGAATGAAATTGGAGTTAATGCTGGTGTATCAAAGTTAATGCTGCTAAGCTTAAACTTACTGCTGCCAGTATTAGTTAATGCTGCTAGGCATAAACTTACTACTGCTGGTTAAGTTAATGCTGCCAGACTTAACTTACTACTGCTAGTTCAAGTTAATGATGTTAAGGGGATTTCATAAATACTTTGATTTAGAGTTTCAATCACTTATTCGATCGATTTTACACTTTTATATACTCTCTAATCATAAACCCTAACTCAATTTCATCTTTAATCCTCAAAACTCATCACAATGTTAACCCCAAAATTTGCTAAAACACATAATCTAGTCGCATTCTTAGATAAACCTGAAGAAAGTGAGGGGTTTGAGCAAATTATTTATTTTCTAAATGCAAGTTCTATCAGATATGCGCTAACGGTGAATCCAACCATCTATACTTCATGCATTAAGCAGTTTTGGGCTATTGCTACGATACAAACTGTCAATGAGGAAGTGCATATACAAGCCCTAGTAGATGGGAAGAAGGTGATCGTTACTAAAACAAGTGTAAGACGAGCTCTTCACCTAAAAGATGCTAAAGGAACAGATTGTCTACCCACTACTACCATTTTTGTAGAACTGGAAAAAATAGGGTATGAAAACCTTACATAGAAGCTTACTTTTTACAAAGCATTCTTTTCTCCTCATTGGAAGTTTTTAATTCATACAATTCTACAATGCCTTAGTGCTAAGACAATTGTCTGGAATGATGTCAGTAGTACTATGGCCTCTGCTATCATCTGTCTTGCCACAAACTAAATATTTAACTTTTCCAAGTACATTTTTGACAATATGGTAAAGAACTTGGAAGGTGGGGTTAAATTTCTAATGTATCTAAGGTTTGTGCAAGTGTTTCTGGATAAAAAAGTTAAAGATATGTCCAAACATAAAGAGATCTATGTTACCCCCTCCTATACCAAGAAAATTTTTGCTAACATGAAGAGGGAAGGAAAGGGATTTTTTGTTAGGATCACACCTTTGTTTTAAACTATGATGGTTCAAGCTCCTGAAAATGTGGGTGAAGGGTCAGCAGTTCCTACTGATTCCCATCACACTACTACTCAACCATCTACATCAAGACCCTAAAAGAAACAGTCAAGAAGGAAACAAAGGAAGGATAGTGGTCCTACAGAGCATATCACTGATGAGGCTACCAAAGAGGAATATGTGTCTACCCCTTCCTATGATCCATCTCAAAGTGGTGAGGATAGAATGCAACTTAATGAATTGATGGACCTTTGTGCCAAACTGTCTGATAGGGTTCTTGCCCTGGAAAATACAAATACTTCTCAAGCTGCAGAGATTACCACATTGAAGGAGAGAGTTAAGAAGCTGGAGAAGAAAAGGAGGTCCAGAACTTACAAGCCAAGAAGATTGTACAAGGTTGGTTTGTCAAGAAGGACTGAATCCTCTGATGATGCTAATTTGGGTGCTTAGGAGGATGCATCCAAATAGGGAAGGAAAATAGCTGATCTTGATGCTGATACAGAGGTGACCTTGATTGATGAGACTCAAGGGAGAAAGGATGAAGACTTGATGTTTGATACTGGTGTTCTTAATGGTGATGAGGTGTTTCAAGAGCCTATGGTTAATACTGCTACAACTACAAGTTCAGTTCCAGTTAGTGTTGCTGATCCAGTTACTACTGCTGATGAAGTAGTTACTACTGCCAGTGTTGAAATTCTAAAAGAATTGACTCTTGCTCAGACTTTGATAGAGATTAAAAGTGTAAAACCCAAGGCTGTTACAACTGCTGCTACAACAGTTACACTTGCCAGCTCAAGACCAAAGGCAAAAGGAATTGTCTTTCATGATCAGGAGGAGCAGGCATCTGCATCTACACCAATAGTTTCTCCTTTACAACTTCCACAGGCTAAAGACAAAGGCAAGGCAAAAATGGTTGAGCCTGAAAAACCTTTAAAGAAGAAAGATCAAATTGCAATTGATGAAGAAGTTGCTAGAAATCTTGAAGCTCAACTACAAGCTGAATTGGAAGAAGAAGAGAGGCTTTCAAGACAAAAGGAAGAAGAAGCCAACATAGCTTTAATTGAATCATGGGATAACACACAAGCTATGATGGATGCTGACTTTCAATTAGCTCAACAAATGCAAACAGAAGAACAAGAACAGTTGAGTATTGAAGAAAAGTCAAAGTTGTTTGTAGAACTCTTGGAGAAGAGAAATAAAAACTTTGCAGCATTAAGAGCTCAAGAGAAAAGGAACAAGCCACCAACTAAGGCACAAAAGAGAAATACAATGTCTACCTATTTGAAAAACATGGCTGGATACAAACACAATCAGCTGAAGAGCAAAAGTTATGATGAGATCCAGGAGATGTTTGATAAAGAGATGAAAAGGGTAAACACTTTTATAGACATGGATACAGAGTTGGTGAAAGGCAGTAAGACAAAAGCAGAAGGAAGTTTTAAAAGAGCTAGAGAAGAACTTGAATCTGATAATTCAAAGAAGCAGAGGATAGATGAACATGTAGAAGCTAAAGGAGATGATGATCAAGAGGAGGCAAAGATGAAAAAACATATAGAGATAGTTCAAGATGATGAGGTAGCAATTGATGCTATACCTTTAGCCACTAAGCCTCTAGTCATAGTTAAATGGAAAATCATCAATGAAGG
Organism: Tanacetum coccineum; assembly: GCA_026074375.1. Lineage (NCBI taxonomy): Eukaryota > Viridiplantae > Streptophyta > Magnoliopsida > Asterales > Asteraceae > Tanacetum > Tanacetum coccineum. Next base: position 48,298 of record BQNB010035640.1, read on the forward strand.
AAAGATGGGATACTTTCAATTGATAAGAGTTGATGGAAGTTCAAAAAGGTATTCATCTATGATTCAGATGCTTCAGAATAATGACCGGGAAGACATAGAAACACTCTGGAAGTTGGTTAAAGCTAAACATGGGAATACAAGGCCTAGAGAGGCATATGAAAGAGTGTTATGGGGAGATCTAAAAGTAATGTTTGAGCTTGATATAGAAAGTGAAGTATGGAGGAGTCTAGAAGGACACAATGTGACAGTATGGAAGCTATTTTCTTCAAGTGGAGTGCACTTTGTAAGATTTAAAAATCTGCATATCTTTATGCTGGTAGAAAAGAAATATCCACTTACACCTGCTACAATCACTGGCATGCTCAACAAGAAGCTTCAAGTAGATGAATGGAATGAAATAAGTTATAAACTTCTAAAGCTTTTGGTAAAACAAAAAAAGAATCCTCGAAGTGTTTGAATGCATCCCCTGGTGATAGTGAAAGACTTTTAATGAAACTTGAAGATTCAGAAGATGAACATCAAGTTTAGGAGAGGATTGTTGGGATTAAAAGACTACTTAGAGTAAATACTACTAAGGTGAGAGTTACTGTTGTCAAGAATAACTTAGTGCTGTTAGTAATATGCTAAGTAGTTAAGTACTGTTAGTTACTACTGCTAGTGTAACTTAGTACTGCCAGCGAAGAATAAAGAAAATATTCTAAGTAGTTACTACTGCTTGTACACAGTTAGTGCTGCTTATACAAAAGTTAATGCTGATGATATGAAAGTTACAACTGCTGAAAGATTACAACTGCTAGAAGAGTTTCTACTGTTAGAAGGATAAAGATGAAGATTGCTTATCAAGATTACTTACGGGATAAGTATGAGATATTTTGGTAAAAGATATGTATAAGTTATTTGTTTAGAAGATCATGATAATTTAGGAATATATTGTAAGCCGTGTAGGACTCCTTGGTGTACAAAAGGAGGTCCTAGGGCATGTAGTTACATATATACAGTCGTTTATAGCTTCAAGGTTTTATATAACCCTAAATATATTGAGGCTTAAGGTTTGGTATTATACAATCTTACTTATTACTGTTTCATTGTTTATTCTTCTTGGTATCATAGACTAGATTCCGCATAGTCTTTGATATATTCAATCAAAGTTTCTACTATAGTTGTCTTAGATTTATTTAATACAACTAAGCCTTTTACAAGCTAAGCAAGATCTATTCAAGTGGGATCAACATTGGGTTTAAAGAAAAGGGGTAGAAAGTAGAAGAAAGTCTCGATGATGAAATAAGTAGACGCCTTCATGAAACCCAACTTCAATCTCAAATAAGGGATACGAAATTAACTTCGTGATCACTTGTCATCGTAATCCGAATCTTTAGACGTTGTGTATCATGTTTGTTGTGTTGTTGTTCGTGTTTAATTTTGTTGAAATAGGACAAATATTGTTTTGGATTGTCGTTAACGAATCAATATTGTCTAGTCAAACTTGTCGTGATAGCATTTATATCCGGCTCAATCCAATACTAACATAAGCCCAAAATGGAGTAACCATGATCAATTTCGGCCTATTGTCACTCGCAACCCATCAATACATAATCAATCTCGGCCCAATTGGATTTTTATATCAGTAGCACCAGCCCAGCCCTTTGAAAACTCGGCCCAAAAATGCATAGACACGGCCCTTTTTTTAATTACATTCGGCCCAACTATTTATTGCAATGACACCGGTCTGAATCCAAGAGTGAATACTCGACCCACTCCACAATATTGTAACCGGTCCATTACAAGCCATATTGTTGAAAATTAGGGGATATAATAACATACTCAAATCCCTAATTTTCTCACATCCCCTAACCCTAATCACATATTCAACGCAGTCACACATTCAAAAATAGATCTCCCTACATCCTTCCTTTGCATCGATGCATCTCAGTTCCCAAACTCTTTATCAAACATAAATTGAATCATAAGCACCCAATATTTGCTCCTGAAGAAGCATTGAATCACTTGGCATGTAACAACCCGAGTTTTAGGTCGATGATTATCTTGAGCCACGATTTATTTTCTATGATTAAGATGGAATAATCGTTTTTTGTTTTAGGCGATTTGATAAAAAAAATTATTATTATTTTTGGCTGTTTCGCAAGCCGTGCTTTGAATTTCTATTCGTTTGGGCGTTTGAGAAAATTTGAAAATTTTATATTTTTGCCCCGAGAGCGTAAATATTTTATTTCTGTGTTTTACGGCTTTTCCCCATGTTTTGTAAAGAAAAGGCGTGTCAAGAATCGAGGTTTACGTGATTTAACATGTTATTAAATGTTTTAAAATAAATTTAGTGGGACGGAATAAAAAATATTTACGAAAATGGTGTGACCCGAGCTTATGGCCGATTTTAAAATAAAAGAAAAGACGCTTTGTACTAA